>JAVFBY010073121.1:0-12466 GCA_034781015.1 Tonicella lineata
ATCCCCAGGAAAACGACTGTATGCAGTTTTGAGTTAAAGCTGCCACAATTCAAATAAAATAATACTATTTTAAATTTGAAAACAAAATAAGAATTGAGTATCTCAAATTTAAATATTTAAATTTAATTTAAAGTTTTGCTTTGAAAATTTTAAACTAAATGAAAATGAAATTTCCAAATTATAATTAAAGAAAATAACCAAAGGAATTCAATGAGTTGAAGTTGAAAATTGAAAACAATTGAATTTGAAAAAAGAAATGTTTTAATCTACACTGTAAATAAGTAACTGGAAAATTAACCTAACAAAATACCTAACAAAAAACAAGAAAACTTCAACAATTGCATGTATGAGCTATCAGAGGAAATATGTGCCTGAACAAAAAACTTCAACTGGACTAAAAATAATTATATTACTATAACGCGATACAAACCACTATACTTCTATAATTTATTACAAATAACTATATTACTACAATAAAAATAAAATCACTATACAAAAATACATTTATTATAATATGAACAATAGAATGCAACTATAAGTTATTTAAAATAGCTATATTATTTATTGGAAATAACTATATACCGTAATAATATTACTATATTTTATTAAAATAACTGCCATGGCTGCAATAACATTTTGTCAATATGCATACACAAAAATATACTTTTCGTATAGCTTATTTTAGGGTTACTAATTATAACACAATACTTTATGGATAACAACTGCCGGTGTATTAGGCTGCAAGTTTCGATGTCTATTTTAACATCGTTTTCAAGCAAGAAAACGATGTTTGAATAGATATCGAAACGTTGCAGCCTTATAAACCAGAAGTTGTTATCCATAAAGTATTGTGTTAAAATAATTTTTGTATACTTGTTGTAGCGTTGGAATGTACATTGAAACCATTTAATTCTATACATTTATAAAATATGTAACTATAATTTATTTAATATAAATCTATAACACTATAATGTTAAAGTCATATACATTTTTTAAATAAAGTTAAAGATTGTTTACTGTTCACCTGTATAACCGCAATTCTATAAATCATTGCTAAAGCCTCAGTCACAATGATCGTACGAAGTTTTGTCGTGGTAGTAAAAAAAATATTTGTCGTGGCCAGATCTTGGAAAAAAGTCCGAAATCTATTTCGTGTGGTCAAAAGGGCTACGACATATTTAATATTGTTTGGCGATGGGACCGCGACAAAAAAAATGATGTTTTGTGGTATTTGTGTCTTGTCGCTGTCATGAGTCTGTCCTACGACATTCTTGTGACAGAATTGCGATGAATATCTTGTGTGTATCCAAACTTTAATTACAAAATTGTACGACTGTCGCACGACTGTCTGGAGACTGTCTGGAGGCTGTCGTAGGTCAGTCGTGAAACAGTTGCAGGATTGTGTCACGACTGTAGCACGCGCATCCCACGAGTGAACCACGACCTGATCACGTGAGAAACAGTTCCCCAACAACTCACGACGGTCGCACCACTGACTTGCGACACTTCCACGACAGCGCCAAGACATATCTCGTTTTAAGCCGCGCCCCCATCGCCAAACCCTCTTTAATGTGTCGTATCCCTTGTGACCACTCGAAATAGATTTCGGACATTTTTGCAAGATCTGGCCACGGCAAATATTTTATTTTTACTACCACGACAAAATTTCGTAGGATCATTTTGACTGAGGCTTAAGTACAACTGCATGGTTACATTGGAACGCAAGCAAGTTGAGCGTGTTCTACTTTTCCTCAACTGGGTTGCGATGGGTCAAAACAAAAACATCACGTGATGCATCAGAAGTGAGGATGAGAAAATATTAATAAAGCTTTGGAAGGAGCAATCTTATCTGTTTGATACGTCAAGCATAAATGGTTATCAAATAGGAAAGTTCGCCGTCAAGCAATATTGAATAAACATCTTCTTTGGGTAAATAAGATAGTTTTCTGATTGTGTCACATGATTAGTCGGTGGTCATGTGACTGATATGGCTACGCATTGAGCATGCGCAAGTATTCCCAGTTGCATTTGGGCGCAGTCGACCTGTTCCTAGCCCATTTGGCGATGCTGCAGTTGATCGCAAGCGTTTTGTAAAGTTGTCGATCTGTTCGTTACGAACAGGTCGACTGCGTCCAGTTGTCCTCAGTTTCAGCATTTGTATTTACAAGATCGACTGATCTTGTACGTATTGAAGGGACATGTTGAAAATGACATATTGAGAACGTCACTGACCCTTGACCCGTATAACTGGAAATCCCCAGCTTATAGCTGTAAAGATTTCAAATTCAGCCAATGACATGGTGGTAACCATGGGTAACTCATACATATTTATAATACTCCTCTATATCGTTGTGCCTTCAAAATGGCCATTCATTACACAAATGTCTTAATCGTAGGGGACGGAGGTTACAAGATAGACGATTTGGAACAAAATTGGTCTTTTATGTTGCCAGTGTCCAGTGATGTCAATGCTGGTCCTCTCCACCCATTGTGCTGGCATGCTGTCATTATGCATGCAGGGGTTTCCTTAGTGGTTACCGGCAACCCACAGTAGTCTACTTGGGGGGAAAATGGCATTGGTCGCTGTCTACTGTTTTACTTTCATTTTGTGGCAGCATATTGTAAGTTACTAGTTATGATGGAAGCCGCCTACTTTTCCGTGGTAGCTTCCTACTCTAAAAAATAAGGAAACCCCTGTGCATGTATTGGTGAAATACCCTTGAGCATGGCAGCCTCAATGAAACAAACAAATAGAAACTGGGTGTGCCATTAATATATTTTGCACATTCCTTCCTATCTTAATTTGTCTGAAACAGGCCAGTGTCTCAAATGGCTTCTTGGCTGGGCTTAATCCAGAGACACATCCACCCACAACATATTATCAAGTCAACATGGGGAAGAACCCGGAAGAAAGGAAATGGACAAGCAGGGCAAGAAAAAATGTTGTTTTTGGATGGGCATTTCACTGACTATGGACGAAGAATTGCCCTTGGCAGACTCAATGCCACCAATATCCATGTCTGGCAAGCACCAGATTTTAATCAGTCATTTATAAGTACCTTACTCATATTTGCCTAGATCGAAAAGAGCAGTTGTAATTCATAACAGCTAGTTCTATGTCATTCATAACTTTTAAATGCCACTTTCTCTATCCGATTATTCTATTAAAAACTAGAAACCCAATTTTCATAACTTAATCATTGGGTTTATTGTAGGCCTACTATTGTTTATGTAAATACCAACATTGTTTCAATGGCCTGTGTTTAGGAGAGTTAATTAACGATGTGCATTATTTATTTCATTCTTTTTCCTACCTTGCATTGCTTGTTTGATTGCTGTTTAATGCCATGATCAGGGGTATTTCACCAATATGACAGCATTGTAGGCCAATGGGTAGTGGAAACCTACCTTGATCACGGACAGCATCAAAGACGAGTCACGTAGGAGGAAAGACTGAAAAACAGAACACCACACAACAAATTGGCTTTATGATTGCCCTTAGCTCTGAAAGCATTAGGGCATGATGCATCAGGAAGCTTCCAACCAACCACCCATTGTTAAGGAGAGTTGGGTCAGGGCATAATTTCAATCTTTTCTGTTTTCTTTTTCTATTTAACGTATTGCTTTAACCCTTAGAACCCGAGAGGCCACTTTAGCGACCTATCTTTATAACGTATATACCCGAGAGGCCACTATAGCGGCCATTTATGTATGTACATAAATTAACACGTTTGTGAGCCAATCAGATTGTGTTCAAACCGAGATCTTTGGTTCCTAGGCATCAAGTGACATCACTCTTGTTACGCTTTGTGCATTTATTTTAGTTTGATAGATTTAGGTGTATTTCTGGGCCGATTTTGATTTTTTTTTTCTGAATTTATGCGACGTGTCAAGCATAACAGACATTGCAGATGATATTTTCCAACTCAGAGAGAGACATAAATAACAGCAATTATGGTCACAAAAGTGATTTTATTTTAAAAATGATAGCGAAGAATCTATACTAACAACAACATTCATTTTGAACACTTATAAAAGTGATGTTTATGAGGATGGTGCAGGTGATTCAGGCTGGATTATGTAATTTTACGCGTGGGGAGCCTAGGGTCAGGGGTGAATAGTCTTTAAAGCCTTCGGGTTCTAAGGATTAAAACTTCAACATTGTAATCCAGATAGATGTACATCATAAAACTTTTTTTTGCCAAATGCAAAATTCTGGCTTAATTATGCAAATTAACTGTCCATATTATTTTTGTCTGGGCCATATCTCTTTTACTATTTAACCTGTGACTTTAAAAACTTAAACATTGTTACCCATATATTTAGTTGTCCATTAATTTTTTGTTCGGGCCATTAATCTCTGTTACTATTGCGGTACATTTTAGCCGTTATATAATCTAACTGAGCACAGCATTAAACATCAAGCAATCAATCTGTTATTATTCAGCATACCGCTTTGAAACGTTTACATATCATTGATAACATTCTTCTCTCGCAAGCACAGTATGTGAACTTTTGCAACAGATTTATGCAAATATCTGTCTAAATTATGCAAATTAGCTGGCATAATATTTTTCTTTTGTAAGGGCCATACTTATGTTAATACTGGTATGTGTGTTTTACTATATATATTTTTTATAAATGCTGAGAAAGAAATTTTGACATGCCTCTTTCAAGGATCTAACCCAGGGCCTGTTTTACTATATATATTTTTATAAATGTGCAGAAAGAAAATGTGACATGCCTCCACCAGGGATCGAAACTGAGACCTTCTGGTAACAGGGCCATTCTTTGGTTTAAGACAGTTATTTTGTAGGGGCACTGCTGGCATCATTCATTTCCTATCTCCTAGTCTTGTGGCTTTTTGCACCCAAGGATGCCAACTGCAGCCCTTTGAGAATCCCGTTGTAAGAAAGATGAATTTCTTGTAGTAATCTCAGTGTATCCCATTGTTAACAGCAGTGTTACAGGAGGGGAGTGAGGGCAGCGTTTATTTGGTTAGAGTCTACACTGCAGCACTGGTTACATGTATGAGTCGTGTCCTTCACGTTGTGTAAAGGTCAACCAGACATTGTCGGCATTTTCTTCTGGTTGTTTAGATGCTGTGTTTCACAGACTTGCCGTCTTCTTCCGCGCTATAGCAAACAAGACAGACACGCATAGACAATAGCTACTGTCAAACTTCTAATAATTGAACCAGCAAAACAAATTAGAAAAAAAATTGCCAGAATAGACTTGCATCGAGTTAAAGAGAATGTTCTGCTCACTGCTTGTAGTAAGTTGTATTTGTGAAATGTTTGCCGTCGTCAACATCAGTTTAATGAATAATGTGTAGAAACTGCAAATAGAACGTCAAGTTATCGTAGTATTAATAGTTAATTGTGAACTGATAACTGCATACAGCCTGAGCTCAACCTTAAACTAAATATTCTGCTTTCTAGGACTGGTGTACTCAGACATGTGTAAGCTCTAGTGCTTGGTAAACTACATACTCCATTCATAAAACTACAATTTTCCACCTGGCTTGCTGCAACATTATCAGCTGATGTTTCATTCAAGCTTAACGGTGTACACTCACATTATCACAAAGTGTACGGCTGTATCTGACTTCTCACACACTCCCCTGGTCTTTTTAAATTTCACCCCCTAATTTTGCCCTCAGGGCGCTCTGCCTGCAGCCCAGATAAGAATCCCCGCAATAGTATTGTAAATATCTTAATAGCTGAAACGGAAAATAATTTTAAAAACTTAATCACGACAATTATTAGGTTGTACATTTTGTAATATATAAATGTGTTCATCTACATGTATGTAAATGTGACAAATGGGTTGTTTTACATGCACAGGTAGTTGTAAAATATAATATTAAAAGTATGATTAATAATATTAAAATAACAAATTATATTTTACAAGAAATTATATTTTGGTTTATAGGTATATGTAAAGAAAACATGAAACTTTTAGAGCAATTACTGTAGTATATTTAATAATTTTATTAATACATAGACCAATGCTTTTCTGATGAACTCCTAGGGCATTGTTTCGCTTCATTACTGGTGTAATGTACACATTCATTGACATGCTTAGCTACATGTAGTTACAGGCATAAAAGAGTAATTAAAATTTTATATGTAGCCAATAGCCATGTGTATTAAAAAAAGGAAAAGTTTTCTTTTTTTAAATTCATTGTAAAATGTTGTTAGTCATAATTTAAAAATAAATGTAATTTTTGTCTTAAATCAAAGCAATATAAATAATTTTAATCATCTAAAATCTTACATGTGTTAATCCATGTAAAGCGTTACCGTATATGTTTAGAAAGCTGTTTTCAGGGTATACTTTATTATATTTCTTTCCTTAAATATTTTTAAAAAAAATACTAAAATAAACATAAATAAACAATGTTTCACACTTAAATGTAAAGATAAAGATTGAGAGGAAGTATAACAACTTTCTTTCACAGTGTCATGTGCAATATTTACTTGCCTTCATTTTTTTTTATTTAACCTGATTTTCTTTAGCTGTTTATTGAAAGGGGTTTTCTCCATGAGTCATGTATCTCTCTCTTTGAATACACACTTCAGTTCACAAACATTTAGTCAACTTTCAATTCAGGACAGCTGTGTATATTTGTATCAGGCACCTTTGTTACCTGTATATATTTACTAGTTTGATGGCCGTAGTGTATGGGGCGGAAACTTTATTGGTAAATTTAGAGCTTCATTCCATCATATAGGTGAAATACACCCGAGCACAGCGTTACAAATTTATTAACTTAACTAGCAGTCGAGTTTCTAGAATCAATTTGGTTTAAAAAAACACATGGGCACCCAAAATATTAAAGAAGAAATTTTTGTGATTTAAGTTACTATTATTTCTTATAAAATCTGTATCAAAATAAAGCCAAATTAAGGTATAAGCCATGTGAAGTTAAGAAAATGTTGGTGGTTCTATATTTGATTGTTGTCGGAAGCAGTTCTAAAATAATTTATCGTCACATACACTTTCAGAAAAGAGAGGTTCAGGTCTGATGTATTTCATTTTGGGATAATAACCTGGAAAACATTTCTAGAAACTCCCTTGATTAGGAAAGCATTTGGAAGCAAAATATAGGCTACATGTATAATGCCAGGGTCCACTGACAGATAAATAATGATCCTAAAAAACGGACTAGCCATCTTTCAGAAGGTGAAAATGCCTGTTGTATTTTCTCAGTGACCCCTCAAATGTAGCCTGCCATGACAAAAAAAGGCTATTTTAGTGTTTTGGATCGATTTTGATTACCATATCCCCTGTCAATAGAAGACCGAATCTCCTAATTTTTACTATAAAAAAGGGAGATTGCTATTTTATTTTCTTCATAGGAAAACTCCCAAATGTCAATCTATAAGAGATGAGTGAAACTGAAAGATTGCAGTTTATTCATTATTGATTGCAAAATTGATGGTAAGTGGCCTTCTTTGAGACAAAATATTGTCTTAATTAATAAGTCAAACCCACCAATATTACCATAATAGAAAGTAAGACAGATTTTTAACTTATGTTAATAATTTTTAACTTGTGGAAATAAACATGTATTTTAAGACCCGAAAAAGTAAATTTTCATTATTTTTCATGAAAAATGACAGCCTTGCGGCCTTTTGTCATGCACTTGGGTTGTATTTAAGTTTGTATTTAAAAGCTAAATGAAGTGAAGCAATTAAGTAAAGCAGCAGGCTTAACGTACTTGCAGAATAGTAAAGTTTTGAATGTTGTTCTCTGGGTTTCTCTAGGTTTGTGTGACACATCTAATTTGCAATTTTGTAGCTCCTAGAACCTTGAAGATGTAACCCTTTACATCTAAACAACATTAATCACTAGTAATTACCTGCCACACCAAATGTGACGGTTTATTCACAATCGCTGAAAACATTTTCAAATTAATTAGTAGCACAGAATTTAATAGTAATATTTTATTTATTTACATCAAAAACATACAAAATATGCTTTTAGTTGATTTTTTTTCAGATAAACATATACCTTTTTTTTGTTCAAAATAAATGTGATGTAAATAAAATTATTTTGTATATTCACATGTTTGTTAATATATAGAGGATATTACACAGTGAAGTGTGAAAAACATCAATATTGCTAGAGTGTCTGATGAAAGTGGTAACCCTACAAGATGCAAAGCGTTAAATGGGTTATCTGTTCCATAATCAACGAAAATATAATGGTATTCACACTTCACTGCAATATTCTTTTTATTATTTATATTCACGATAAATTCAGAAATCACAAGTTTTTTTCCTTCAAAATTGTCTATGGCAATTTCAAACCAGACAAGTTTACAGCAACATGAAGTTATGTGAAACATGACGTCAAATTATATGTCGCCTATCTATTGCGTCACGAAATAGCATGCGTTCATGTTCAACGTCATAATAGAAACAAATGCATGCGTTGCAAAACAATTTAGATTGAAAATCCCAAAGTGTTACCTCACTACAGCAAAGCAAATCTTGATCTTTCACACATATAAATAATAAATAGTTATTTTTTTTGTATACTCATGACATGTTCATATTTATTCTGCTAATTGTTAAACATCTTTTTTCATCATTTATGACTACTAAAATAAGTTTGATTGTAATGAAACTACTACACATAATATGCAGTTATGCACTTGAAATTATAATCCATTTCATTCCAGCACTGAAAAGATAGAACCTGCATTTCGTCACCCTAATGAAATAATTGCCTAAGTCATTTTTACTATTTCTGAGAGGCCACTTTATGAAATGGGATCAATCTGCTTAAGCCACATGCTTGACTTAGGCAATAATCTTATTAATTTCCAACACATTTAAATATCAGTGTTTACAGTTAAGCGCTTTTGCAAAAGATGTATCTTTTAATGTAGAGCTTAATTAGGCAAAGCTTTAAATTTTAGATTGGTCAAAAACTGACTTAGGCAATTATATTATTAGGGTGACGATTTGAGAGTTTCATATCTTTTTGTGAGGACTAACTTTTGTACCCTGTTTAATTTGTATTTTTCATTGTAAGAAAAATGTGTTACATGTAATGAGTTTTACCCAGTTGCCTATTAAACAATGTGGGCTTTCACATGAATCAATGTCAGGCCTGGCATTTTCAAAATCGGATGGGGCTAATACATTTGCCTAGTCATGTGGGATGAGGGAGGGGGCTGCTTTTTACCCAAAATGACCATGCAAACTGAACTGCCAATGCCTATGAATAAACTGACCATGTACATGTAATTTAAAAATAAATGACCCTTTTTGGAGCAAAACACAAAGTTCTGACTGAGAAACAGAAATTTCTGCCGAAGCACAGTACTTTTCCACAATCCTTTTCATTAAACAATATTAGATCAAAGTTGTCTTTCTTATCGCGGAATATTATCTGTAATGACAAATGTTCTGACAATTTGCATGAATGTATGATGTGCCGGTACGATACATTAGGCCTACATGTATGCCATTAAACTGGGCCATTTAAGTATTACATACAGGTCCAACATATTTCACCCGGTGGGCTAGCCCAATTCAACATATATATAGGGATAAATTGCTCTAAATACTGTTTCTATATAAGTGAAATAGCATTGAGCAAAAATAAATCTATCAAATAGATACACATGTCAGTCTACGTCAATCAGTCAATCAATCAGTCAATTTAATTAAAGAATCTTATTAATTTATTCCAACTTACCCTATTTGATAATTTCACTTACTTGCAGCTGTCAAAATAACTCAAATTTTGTATCACGAGTTGGCCTGTCATAAAATCAAAAAGCGATGGTTTTAATGTACCAATATAAATCAAACTGGACACAAATATTCAGAATACATGTACATGTAATATTAAATATTTTGACCTGTTTTGATAAGCTGAAATACTGCTAAAAACTAGTACTTCAAAATTGTGTTATCCATTCAATGACAGCTGTTTGACATCTGAGATTTCTCGGGGACCATCACTATCTCCTCAACTGTAAGATAAAATACCTTGAAAATTTCATTTTGTGGGCGATTATTTGCCATGCTTGTCGTTATCCTTTCGTTTTTAAAACCTGTTGCTTGGTAAAAGAAATTATTTATTCACCAGAACTGCGATTACCGATCACATTTCATAATAAAAACAAAAGGATCCTGATGATTTCGCAGGAAGGCAAATCGTGGCAAATCATGAAGCTTACGTGAAAGCATAGTCGATCACGAACTAACTTCATGAAGAAACAGATCACGAAGGGTGGAGACGCTCCTTAAGTACTCAATGAAAAAATTTCATTTCGACGGTAATGTTTTTATTCATGGACAAACTTTAAAACTACGTAAACTCCTGGCAATTTGAATTTGTTGATAAAAGTGATTTTAGCTGTTAAGCTGTTACTTCAACATTAATTTTAAAAAAGAAATACAATTCTTTCCATCATTCAATTTCTAGTGTTGAGCTGATCTGTATCTTGGTGGGTTGCTATAGCCTGAGTAAGGTGAACGATTAATTGGCTTTTTTGGGCTTCTCACACACTTTCTTGCGTTACTTATGGTCTACAGACAGCCAGCCAACATGCTCTCTTTGACGTCACATTGTGTTTTACCAAGAATAGATGATAGTAAAACCATTGGTGCACCTTAATGTAAAACCCCTTTGTGGTGTCTTTTTATTTTCGTTTTTTTCTTTCATGTCCTTGTCCATTCTTCTTTAACATGCAGTACTTGTGTATTGTTTTGAGTTTCTAGAATTAGAAGGTTAAATTGCCTAAAGTGTGTCAGTTTGTTGTGGTTATTGATTACATGATGTTACAGGTTTTCTAAAAATAACTCCCTCCTCCACACTCAGTAGTTAAATCCATATCCACCCACTACTTTAATCTAAACAGATTCACCGTATTTTACTTTCCGGTCCACAGGCTTAATGAAAGCTCTGATCAATTTGAAATGAAGTCAAGGATACATGTACATTGTATTCTCCATTCTACAATGTCAGTCATATCCCGATGTAATAGACCAACTTTTCAATGATTATCAGTTGTAAGATTTTTTTTTTATAAAACCATTGTAATCTAACCAAACAATTTTGGAATTTTGGGTTGACCCTATATTCCAACATCTATGTATTTTTTGGGACATATTATGTCCACAATGTCTCTAAATTTCTTGCTAGCCCAATGCTTGTAGATGTAACTACTCAACAACACTACATATTCTGTAGAAATTTCTCCAACACTAAAGCATCTCAAATTTACACATTATAATATTTTGTATGAAAATATCATGTTTTCTGGGTTTCTTTAAACTTCATTGGTGAGTATAACATGTCTTTTATTATGGGAATTGGGAAATAGAGCCCATTTATTTTGGTGGGGGATAGGAAAAAAATAAGATTATTATTATTACGGTACTACATGTAGGCCCATGGATGAAACCTGTATGTGTTTGCTGGTGAAGCCCTGGTTTAATCTATCTCTCTACTTGTATTGCATGCATCTCTTCTATCACTACACAGCCTGTAATCAATGAACCTCCTAACTAGGTTAAATTTTTTCTGGGTTAATTTTCACAGCAAATGTCAATTGGACTATAATTGCCATCCGGTCTGATTAGAACTACATGTGTCGAAACTGGCTAGGGCAAATTTTGTCTGACTGATCGAAAGATACAGAAAATATCAATTTAGAGTTCCTGTACTTGACACTCATTAATTACGAAAAGGCTGTTACAGGTATTTTGATTTGGTATACTTGTAAGGATCCAAAAATATTTTAAAATTAGTTAATAAGATTAATGAATAACTCTGGAAGTCCTGTTTCCTTTATACTCTTCATACAAAACTCATAATCTGTTTCCGTTAACAGGAAATTTGTGTTCAATGAGAAACGACAAGAGCACAGATATGTTTAAATTAAGGCCATAAAAAGTTAATGTATCTTGTTTCTTAAGTTCCGCCTCATGCATGATTTGCCTCCAGTGGTACCCCAAAACATCCACCGCATCCCCAACAAATACAGTCGCTAGGCAATCCTATGCCAGCGTAGTTCCTTCACTTATTGGTCTGGCATGCCATTATTTGAGTGCAATAAATATAAATAGGAGTAAAAACTTCGAACAAACCTGTCATTAAAGAATTTGTTTCAGGATATAGATGAGAAAAAGAAAAATGTGTTTGAGAAGAAAAAAAACAAGCGCACGCTACTAAAGGAGCAGAAATATAAAATAAAAAACAGTTTGCCCGCATCCTTTAAAACATTATTCCTTAAAAAAGATATTAACTTTGTATGGACTACGTTAAACTTGTCTGAACCTTAAGGACTCTACGGCTAGTCAGGTGTAAAATTTTGACTTTTTGGGGTTTTTGCCTTTCTAAAATCTTCATTTCCTTACCTTGATAATGCAAAAAGTTTGAAAAAGAAATAAAGTATTTAAGAAGTTTTTTTCTAAGATTTAAATTGTAAAATGCA
>JAVFBY010073232.1:0-12465 GCA_034781015.1 Tonicella lineata
AAAATGGAAAGTTCATAACTTTTTCTATCTGGGAAAAATACAGAAACTCGCCGATTTTCCTTTTATAAATAGTTTTATCCCATTTAGCGGTTAGTGGGCCTTAAACCGTAAAGCTATCAATAGCTAAAAGACAAGACAGCAATCACTAACGATAACGGCCTTCTAAAGATGATGTTTGAAAACAAGGCCAATGAGATAGTCTTGGCTTCGGCAGAAAAGACAGACGAAGATGAAGAAAGATGAAGGGAGGCCAGATGCTGCAACCATACTGCTGCAGCTGCCACCTTATCTTCACTTTTCGAACCATCGGTGTAGACAAAGGAATGGTGAACGTATTTATCCCTTATCTCACCAAATTTCTGCTAAAAAACAGATGGGCATGTATCCGACTTCTTTTCATCACATAGATCAAAAAGAAGTTTAGGCAACAGCCAAGCGAAGAAGATGTGGCTTATGTGGTTTATAAAATGCAAAATCCAAAAGAACAAATCTCATTAGGACAACGATCAAAGAAATATGCAAATGTTGGCTCAAACAAACAATAAAATTAAGGAAGGGCTCTCAGGATAGACTTTTAATTTTGTAGCATATTGAAGACCACGTTTTATCCTTCTATGGTATAAGGATGACTCGTTTGCTTTGACATAAATTAAGGCTTTCTACGGGTGATGTACGGAACGCTCCAAGGCTCAAACGGAGACCCTGGTTGTGGATTGGGTCTAGCATCTTAATGTAGCTCTCCCATGCTGAGTCGTAGACTATGCAGCCATAGTCTAGCTTGGAGCAAACCAGAGAGCTATAAAAACGGCCCTCAAAGACCCAGACAAGCCGCTCCATAGTCTTACAGACACAGCTGGTAAGAGCTATGGGTAATACTAGGTAATTACCTATAGCTATTACTAGGTAGTTGGATTGGTGTGATCTTTCCTGGGCTTAGTTAGGTATAGGAATAATGAGGGCATGCCTCCATGATTGAGGAACTTCCCTCAAAGTCCAAATTTTATAATAAATTTTCAAAAGCAGGTCTAGAGCTGAAGGTGGAAAATAATTGAGAAATTTATAGTATACAGCATCAGGGCCACATGCACACTATAAAGCATCAGGGCCACATGCAGAGTCATTGGCCCTATGAAGTGCAGACTTGAGCACATCAAGACTGAATGGCTGATTGTGAGCCTCAAGGTTTTTAGGAGCAAAATTTGGCTAGCCTCTCCTTTCGTGTCTTGATCTTCTGAAACTCAGGTGTGTAATTTGCAGAAAGAACTTTTTCAGCAAAATTGTTGCAAAGTTTATTGGCTATATCGGAAACAGAGGTTAGCAAGCCAGTGCCTTCCTTCAGATGCTGTACTTTGGCTTTGTTATTTTTACTTTTAGGTTTCTGAATCATGTTCCAAACCTTACGCATAGGTGTCTTAGATGTGACGCGGACACAAAGTCACACCAACACTTGCGTCTCTTGGGTTTGAGAGTAAGCTTGGCTTTTTACCTGGTACAAATTACCTGGTACAATATGATTATTAAAATGAGCCTTTTACGATCTTTAATGGCATTTTTGCAGTTTATTCATACCAGGGTTTACTTTTGGATTTTGGGTTAGGCGAGGTCTTTGGAATGGCTCTGTCTGCTGCATTGAGTATAATATTACTTAATGTCTCTATAGGATCATCTGCTGCTAAAATGACCTGTGGGTAGAGCTTGGACTCACAGATCATTGCAAATGAAAGACCGCAGTTCGAAAAAATTTAAATTTCCCCGGCAATTTGAGGGAGGAGGGGGATGGCGTTCCACCTCCATTCCTTCCAAGGCATCAAAGCAGTTGGAAAGAGCAAGACTTTGATCCAGGGGACACAGTTGAACATTTTGGGGAGGTACAGTACAGCCCACATCAAAAAGCAAATTAGCGCATTAGGTAGTGTGTCATTCTGTTGCTCTAGTGCGCTTTAATGCGCAACTCCAATGGTAGACTGTCTGTTAGTTGTGGGTTGTGGTGCACTTTAATGCGCTTTAGTGGGCTCTAGCGCACTCAAGCTTGCTTTTTGATGAGGGCTGTACTGTATGATTGTTTGGACTTAATCTTAATCGATCCCCCAGTTTGCACTAATCTAGAGAATTCACTTTGTGCTCGTCGCTTTTTCAATAAAACGTGTAAACCAGATTTAGTTTTTATATCATTGAAAATAAGAATTATTAGTCAGTTCGTAAATAATTCAGATCAAAGAAAAACCATGAAATATAAAACTGTATTTTTTTTATTTAATGATACTGAATGAAGAATCATTTTAATGTAAATTGTATTGCCTAAAATAGCTGACATGGCTTCCCCGTTAAATTCCAGTAACTAACTTTGCTTCAACAAAAGTTGAAGTTGGAATCCATAACGTTATGTCTTCTATCACCTCAACTACATTTGTAGATAATAAAATTGGTCCCAATTCCAACAATTTAATTTCTCATTGTTAATTGTTATAATTAAGCATGGTCAGTTTTATATCTTGTCAAAAACTATATATAAGTTGTTACTGTTTCTGTTTATTTGGAATGTAATTCATCCATGCCAATTCAACCTATAGTCGATAGAAAACCTATCTCTGAGAGTTAATCTATAACATGATGATTTGTTAGTTTTAATTAAAAGAGGGGAAAACAAAAATAAAAAGTAATCTTGAAATGAAAGAGTTCCGCATATGTTCAACGAAAAACTAAGAAACCCACAAAAAAATACATGTACCAACAGTGGTACCAACAGTTTCATAAAAAGTAATCTTGAAATGAAAGAGTTACCCATATGTACATGTACAATGGAAAACTAAGAACCGCACAAAAAAATGAAGTTTAATAGCTCACAACTTGATGTGGTCTTTTGCATGAAATTGGTTTTGTCTATGTGCATGTATCTACATGTATATTCTAATAAACAATTATACCTACCCATGCATTGGAAATACTGTAATGGTGTAGTGAGTACTAGTTTATTTTTCATAGTGTCTGGCCCCACACAAGCTGCAATTCCAGGCTCCACATAATCAGTCTTAATCCATTCAGATAGCCATTTTAAGTGACAATCACAGTACAATGGATTACCACCAAACGCACTAGAACAGAAACAAAACATCTTATTATAAACATAATTCTGCATTGGTAAACATTTTTAAGGATACTCTAACCCTCAGCAGATTGTTTTTACTTGTTGGCATTATACTTCTAAACTACTATATGAATTGTGCAACACAAATTTTGCTACCTCTTTTTCAAATTTCTACTTCTTTTACACTATTTATGCCAGCTGTTCAATTTTACATCAACGTATAATATATTATATGGTTATTTAGGGGTCTTTTTTGTTTGTGAATAATGCGTTAAATTTTTTTTAGTAAAAATAGTAGAATTTCAACTCCTTATAATTATATCTCAAAAGCGAAAAAAGCAATTAAATATCTGAATGACCATTTTTTAGTTTTACCTGCTGAGATGAAGTGTGCAAAAAAATCAGCATTCTAGGTATAATAATAACCGAGAAGTAAGCATTTTCCTAAGTACTGTACTGCGAAAAATGAAAGAAGAGAAATCGGGCAAAAAGTAAATCTGATCTTTTTAGGACAGGTTTACCTCTTTCCTGCACAATTCTTTGATGCAATTCAATTTTTTTTAAAAAATAATTTGTTTCTTATTCTGAATTGTTCCCTTCTGTGTATGTTTTCACAAATTTATAAATATACATGTATATATTATGAAATAAACCATGATTGTTTTTTCTGTGAGATTGGCTGTATTGTGAATGTTCAATGTGTGATCAATCTGTTTAATATATTAACACTAATCAACCACATGTGGTGTCACTGAGTGGCTTAAAGCATGGTATAATGTTCCCCTAATGGTCTGTGAATGGAGAAGGCCAAGGGGAATAAGTTCTAACAAACATTAAAAAAAAATGGTTTATATACACAGTGGACAGCTAATATCCTCCAGTGAGCTACCTGTATGTAATTCTTTGTCAAAAAACACCACAGTTTGAAATCATGTAGTCAAATTCTATCATCAAAGTTAAGAATCTTCCAATTTAAATATTTATATCAGGTCTTGTCTGGAATGAAAATCCATATCTCAACTTTATGAATTTAAAATAATAAAAACAATCTCAAATATTTTGCATTTGAGGGTTAGAGTATCCTTAATACTCTCCATGGGTATATGTCAATTAATTAAAACAGTTTTATTGCTTAGCGATTAACACCATGCTCAAAACTTTGACCTATATAACAGCATACCACTAGCCAGATGGGTGGAAGAAACAACCCTGCAATAAACACCAGACACCAACAACACCAGACAGGACAAGGACAGGACACAAAAGAGATGCGAGCACCAGGGCATTACGAAGCTCCCATCAGCCACCTGCAAAACCTTTAGAACCACTGGAGGAAAAAGCATGCTGAAGAAAGAAAATGTGTGTATATGGTATATTAACATTCATATAGACTTTGTCAGTTTCAATTTTTCAATATTGTAAATTTTATAATTTGGACCATTTTACAAACTTGACATTTTATGATTAAAATAAAAGGCACATAAATTCTTTCATATATAAACACAGTCAATTTATAGCATACACAAAGTATTTGACTTACATATGTGTCAGAGAATCCAGGTCATTGAAGGCTCCATAGGGTAGAGTGGAAATATTATTAGCGTGCAATGATCTGAAAATATTAATAAAGTGATTATCAATATGAGTGGCATTCATAAGTTGAGAAAAACTTTAACAAGAATAAATCCATATGGATAACAAAATTCTTACTGAATGGCTTTAAGTAATAACTAGATAATCATCTCTGAAATAAAATACTGAAATTAAAAGACCCTTTTAGTTTAAGTTTTAACACCGATGATGCGGTTTGAGCCTTGGTGGTACTGAAATTAGTTCATTGTAATACATCACAAAATACAGATAGCCAAAATACAGACTGTATTACAACATGATTACGACATGATGCAATAATGAAGTCATTTAGGTGCATCTCAGGATCAAACAGCATCAAAGACATCTAAAGCTTAAACCTAAAAGGTCTATTCACAAAGAAATTGTCATCCATATGTTTTTCTTGTAAATAAAACAAAATTAATATTTAAAGATAGGAAACAATGATGAAAATACTGAATTATAAATGACACTGATTCTGCATTGTAGTTTAAAAAAAATTATGAAAAAAGAGCTTTTAATACATATGCAGCAAAATAGTAAAAACCTGTTATATGTACTTACAAAATTCTCAGTTTACGAAGATTAGAAAAGCTGGACTCAGCAACACATTCCAGTTTATTATAACTTAATATCCTGCAAGAAATGAATTGTAACCAAATTATTTAAAGTGAATTAAATACTGCCAATTATTAGATAAAAGTATATGTTTTAACAGGAAAACAATAGTAATGATATTACAATAATTTATCATTATAGCAAACTCAGATCAAATTAAGACTTAAAAGAATAATAAAGAGGTGAACAGCTTAGATTTTAAAATAAAGATATTTTTGGTTACGTTACACTTGATCTAACTTATAAAGGCTTTAAAGGTTAATTATCAGTGTTAATATCAACTTTTGTTCAATTCAAACACAAACTTACAAAGTTTCAAGTCCAGTTAGATTTGAAAATATCCATTCTGGTAACGTCATTATAGCATTATTGCTCAGGTCCCTACAATCAGAAATTCATCTCAACAATTATATTATGCTGCAGGTTTACATTTGCACCCATATTTTGTGTTTTAAGTTACAGTTCCATAGGATGCAATACTTATAAGCATTACATATCATCTTGCACTGACTGGTACTTACATGTATACCACAAGTCGTAGTGATATTGTTATGCTCTAGCCTGTAGACATACTATTATGCACTAGCATAATTGTGCACTTGCCTGTTGTGATATTATTAGCCCTAGCCTGCATAAATACTATAATGCACTAACATGTAGTGAAATAATTGTGCACTAGCCTGTAGAGATATTATTATGCCCCAGATTATAGTGATGCTATGATGCAGTAGCATGTATAGTAATGCTCTTATGTACTAGCATGTGGTGATGTTATCGTACACTAGCTAGCCTGTACTGATATTAGTATGCACAGTTCTGTAGTGAAACTATGATGCATGGTCTGTAGTAATACTATAATGCATGGGCCTGTAGTAATGATATGATGTAGTATATTAGTGATATATTAGTGTAGTATATCGTAGTGATATTATTGTGCACTGGCCTGTAGTGATTCTAATGTGCACTGGCCTGTAGTTTTACTATGTATTGGTCTGTAGTGACACTAGGATGCACTGGCCTGTAGTAATACTATAATGTATTGGCCTGTAGTAATACTATAATTCACTGACCTGTAGTAATACTGCAACGTGATGGCCTATAGTGATACTATGATGCACAGGTTTACATACTTTCGCATCAGTTTTTTTCAATTATTTGTTAAATTGTAAATAATGTATATTGCATGCTTTAGCTCACCTAGATAGTTCTTGACAGGCATTTGCTATTATTTTCAAATGATTGCATATGGTTTATGATGCAGTTGAAATTGGCCTACATTGTAGATATTCTCTTCTATCTCCTTTGTTTTACCTACACTGTATGAAAACAATGCTGACGGCATGTACATGTAATAAATGATTTATGAAGCAAGATATTGATAAAAGGGCATTCTCGTTTGCTTACTCATGACTCATCACAGGTAAAGAATGTATATATGTGAGTCATATCTATAGCGTACACTGTCATGTCTTAGCCAGGTTTATAGAACAGAGAACTAAGATGAATTGTTAAAGAGCCTATTCCTCAGAATTTTAGTATTCAATCTCAGAAATTCATCACTTTCCTTTTCATAAAACTGATTCACACTTGTTTTGAAAAAAAAGGTAAAAAAAATGTGGTATTTCGATGAGTTTTTTCAATATGCACAAATGACTTTGCGAAAGCCTCCTGAATATTCACACTAAGACGAGCCACTGATCTATATAAGATAGATCAGCTGTCCATGTATGTGTTAGTTCCAAAGCTTTCTGCTAATGTATTCACAGAGTTATCCTGATACGGAACCGACTACATATAAAGCAAGGCTCACAGTGCATACATTATACATTGTAATGCGGGCCACATTAGAACGTGCTACAAACTTTATTATTATTTCAATATGGTACTATTGCACGTTCAGGGTTGTTATATTATTTCTGAAAAGTTATACTTTGGGCCATACTAGAAAAATATAGAAAACCCGGTTTCAGTTGATTTTTAACCTAAATTCTGAGTTATTCTTTAATTAGGTTCTTTAATCAGGTTTATAACTAACTTACTTACTTCATAATTTTTTGCCAGAAATAAAAATTGAATTGAATTCCTATATTCAATAATAATTTCTCAGATTTGATCTTGATTTGGGGCTTGTTCTGTTTGAAAGGAGCAGAATAAAATCATTTGTTGTGTGATCCAGGAATATTTGTACTTACAGTTTTGTCAACTTGGTTAACATCCCTACTTCAGAGGATACTTTAGTAATTTTGTTGACATCAAGATATCTGGAAAAACAAAAACAATAGAGAATAAATACAGCTTCCTATTAACCAAAATGCAAGCATTAAAACTTTTCATTATGGCAAATTTCATTATTAAACACTATTAAAATATTTTGTTCATTTTTTTAAAATTTACAGACAAGGCAGTGTAGTTAAAGTTAAACAAGCCTATAACATTTTTCATAGACTGAATTTGTTATCTTACAACACTCCATTTGTTAATCACACTAAAACAGGGATATTGATGTTTTTAAAAAATGAGAAATCATTAAGGTAAACTCTCAGATACAGGTGCTAAAATGGATTTAAATCTTGAGTTTAATAACTTATACGAATTAAAAGTCTTAAAAGTAAAAATGGAATAAGTTAGAAACATACCGAGTTTCAAACCTTGTCAAATAGTAAAATAGTATTATTTCTAATTTATGAATAGGCACTCTGTTCCCAGCCATGACATGACCCCAGCCTATCATAAAAGATAATGTGTAACATACACTGTACACAGTGTATATTTATGTGACTTCTTTCATACAGTAGAGTACATGTTAGAATAGGTCAATTTTGAAAGGTTAACAATAAAGGAAGTGCATGATGGTATAACATGACACTAAATCACAATGTCTCTGTTATTATGACTATTGTTAAATACTGAATAAAAACTAATGATTATCTCTCCCGAAGGCTCATCAATTCTTCACCTCAATGTTCCCTTTATTTTGTACATTCAGGTCAATTCACACAGGATGATACACGACAGTCCAACTGTCGCGCCAAATACAACACCACTTATTATGTAATTCAGTTCACATTGGAGGTGCAAGTCCAATGTATTAGATTAGCTTTCCTAAAAAAAAGGCCTGAAGGGTTTCTTTTGGCCTATTATGTAAGGAGTAATTTTATGAAAAAAGATAAAAACCTATATCAAGGCTAACAGTTTATATTCATTTTTTCATTAGTTTTACCTCTGGAGTTTGACTTTAAAATCGAACATCTACACCTATGAAGCTCTGATTACCTGGTCTTTTTTCAGGTTACAAGATTTTAAAAGGGTATACCTTTTTAGATGATGGCTTTGCATCATACCCCCAAAAAAGCCTTACAAATCCCACCTCGGCGATAATCTCAATCACCACTGACTTAACTCAAATATCTTCACAGGTCCACTTTAATTTACAGTAAAACAGTGAGAAATAAGACAAAGGATTTGGTGACTGTTTATTTATATGGTTTTAAACTTACAGTGAAGCCTAAGTAATCAACCACTGAATATTACATGGTCTCTTTTTGGTTTTTCTCTATAACTCGACTGAAACTGTTTGTTTTTCTTTTGTTCTTATCAATATCATCAATTTATGACTGACTTAGTTCAAATACATGTAGTATTAAGGTTTTGTTTTAATCTAAGCAATGCATTCTGATTGGTAAATGTATCAACAGTTCAACAGTACCAATGTTACAATATTTCACCCTGTTAATGGGATTTCACAAGCTTTTGAACCAACTGAAAATCTTAGTCCTTATTTCATTCAAATGCAACACCTATATATACTATCTCGTACATTCAGTAGTGGATAAAGACTGACTAGTGTTTTTTGTGTTTGGTCACCCAAGTAATACTATATCTAAAGAGGGGACAGAATTATGGGCTGGACTGGAGGCGGCATAAACACGCCCCATTACACTCTGGACAGTGGTCTTATTCAGGATCTAATTTCTACCTAAACACAGGTAAAATAAAGACACTATTATTATCTAAACCACACTTATATGTAGCCCACCCAACCTGTAATTATGCTGCTTGAGTTAAATAGGATCAAACCAGACTTAACCTCAGTAATTCCCCAGCAATAAACTAAATACACACCCTCCTTGTCAGCAAATAGTTACCTTATATGGTTGAAATGAAACCCCAGAAATTAAAGGAATAAAGAAACCATTGAGAATTTCAGTACCCTTACAATGTCTCAATTGTAATATAATGATTCTAGTTGAGTTCTACAGTATATTGTCTAGGAACAAAAGCAATGCTTCTTTTCTGTGACTTTCTGTAAATTGTAAATAATTTTCAGCATTTATTTGTCAAGGGGACCAATTATGAAAAGACAAAATAAAAAAAGCTCTTGTTTATTTCTGGAACAAAGCTACATGTACTTTGATTCAGCTTGTTTACAAAAGCTCATTAAGCAAGATCTTACAAAAATAATAGAATTGCTTTAACCATATATTAAACAAGAGCCATTCAGAGAACAGCGTATCCCCATGGAGTTCAAGCACTCCCACTGAAGAACATCCCATCATAAGTTTATAATTTAAACTCATAGTTGCATATTAACTTTGTTTATATCAATGAAATTACATACTAAAAATCCAACTTGAACTTTAGGAGGAGTTGCGTTTACAAGAGAAAAATATAGTAAAACATATGGCAAGACTGTGAAGGGCCCTAACTCTGTTAAATATACAGTGGTGACTCGGAAAAATCTTCACGCGCATCCTCAATATATACCAATTATATCTGCAATATTTTATTGAAATCCAACTTGGACCGGACGGACGGACGGACAGACAGACAGACAGACAGACGTTGCTGGTCGCATTATCCCCATGCATATATGCCATGGGGATAAAAAATGGTAAGGACATGTAAAAATAAAAAGTTTCAAAGGGATATCATAATACAGACATGTTTGTAAACAAGATAAAATCAGGAAAATAGTTGTCAACGTGACCTGTAATGACAAAAGAAAGTCAAACCATGAGTCAAACTTGTCCTGTAACTAGGTCATTTGACGGGCACTGTTACCATAGCCAGTTACAATCTAACAAATAAATTATTTTATATTTGAGGTCACTGTAAATCTCAACAATACATGTAAACCATAGAAGACATAGGAGAGTAATGGTTTAAATTTATTTAATTATTTTGGTATATGCTTGATTAGGGTTTTACTCCATACACTTTTAGAATACTAATCTTTGTGGCCATCTGGTGCACTTTACAGACTAGTTACAACACCGGGAAACGTCGTAAGGGATATTTTAAGTAAAGGTTTGCCATTTTAATGATGAATAGTGTTTTTGCATTGTTAAGCTTCCCCACAAGTCGTGTGCGATTCTTGTTTAGGGGCCTTTAAGACAGATAACTTTGTGATTTAAATTTAACTGTCTTCTATATATGGCACTTAACTTTGTAGTTCATATTTGGGAGCGTGGGCAGATCTGAAGGCTGACAAAAGAATAAAGAGGAAATAAGGTGCCGTGAATAAACTATTTTGAAATGTCTTTGTTACATGGTGTGTATCCAGTTTCCCTAACTTCATGTATTATACAAAAGTTCGTGGAGTCGCTGACTTCGGATATTAATAATAACCAGTAATGAGTATGCAGGGTTTAACAAGAGACATTTTACTGAACATTTTTAACCCACATGTATTCAATTAGCCATTCATCCCAAACTGTAACTGATGCCCCGCCCGGACATAAAAATGGCAGTTGATTGAAATTGAATTTATTCACCATAAAATATAAAACCCCAAAGGGCTTGTTTTATCCCAGAATTTAGAAAGACATTTAATATTGTATCAAAGTTTACCAGTCAATTCAATAATCTTGTTTTTAAGCTACTTTATTATAAATGTTATCAAATATTATGTACTCAGGATAAGCCTGTGGCTAAATGTTTATATAAAAATTTTTATTGTACATGATGTTTGACCCAGTTCACTCACCTTTTTCCTTGTTTTGATGAGCCAGCACTCAAGGGATCTTTCCTTAGTTTTTCTTTTTTCAGGGGTCCGGGTGGAGGGGTCGCAAACTGCGGACCCACCTGTTGTGCGACCATTTGGGAGTTTATCCGAGGCTTTCTACAAGACATCAAAAGCTTACATTTGAAACTGTTCAAAACTTATTACATAAAGGCTCCCACCCACGGAGACATAACTAAGTCTAAAAATATCCCAGCGTAGGTGTGATATACAAAGAGGAAGTGAAGATTAACAAAAGACTTATCTCTTAAGACTGTAACTAACATAACAGTTGAGAAGTTAGACCGTAAAGTATTCATTTTACCTACTCTAAGTCAAAGGTATGTCAAACATCTGCCCCAAAACCACAAACAAGCCCTATCTATGACAGCCTGACTGTCATCAATCGCAGAGGCTCAGAAAAGATATATGCACAAACAGACTGATGGCCCACAGACCGAGAAATATTATATACATGTATATATATTGTATGACTGATTGGGGTTTAACGCCGCAGTCAGGGGTATTTCACCTATATGAAGGCGTGCCAGAACAGTGGGCATGGCAAGAAAAAATGTAAAATTTCCCTGCAATGAAAGGTGCTTTCCAAAATTTGTGTCCACTGAAAGTGACTAAATCAATTGTTTATAATTTAAAAATGACAAATCGTGTTAACCAAAACACCTTTATTGGAAAAATTTCCCTTGAGAATCCTTGTTTTCCCTGCAATGACATTCCCATATTCCCTATTTTTTCCCTCCATGACAGTGGGTGGAAAAAAACACCCTTGACATCACTGGCAACATAAAAGATGAGACAGGACTTCAACAAGGACAGGAAAAAAGGTACATTTACAGGCCTTGCATTTTGACGGGGCCGATCGGCCTCGCCCCCGTGATCGGCCCCGTGGTTGATTTCTAGGGGGTCTTTTTATCGGCCCCGTAAAATTAAGCTGTGAAAAAAAAAGTTTAGCTTTTAGCCAGAAAATATGCATTTCCTGCTTTATTCCATGCAAGCACCTCTTGTCTTGACGCGTCTCGAGACGCATTTTTTTAGCTATCTGACATGCCTTGCAAATCCCAATGCAGACGCATTTTGATGTGTGTGAACTTCGCTTTGGTACCTTTCTGTAGGCGATGACATCATCACT
>JAVFBY010073343.1:0-19778 GCA_034781015.1 Tonicella lineata
GAGTAAGCTCACCCCTTCATTGAAATGTGTACAGGTAGAGTCTTAAGCTAGACAGAACAAATTGAGTTACCTGTTACGTGTGACAGACTGACAGTTAGATATATAAAAGCATTTCAACCGTGAATAAAAACTGCTAATAATTATTGGAAACTGCTTATCAATTTGACTAATTAGTAATAAATGACCCATTGGAGTAATGTGGGATATGGCGGGAATTTTTCATGTTTAGTAGTCAAATTGCCGGGAAATTTAATTTTTTTCGAGCCGTGCTTGGTGTTATCTTGAATAATAAAAAGTAGATTAGTGAATAAATTAACCCCTAATTCTAACTGGCGACAGTTTAAAAATAATTTCGCCTCCCTGTCTCGTGTAACATGTACAAAAATTAGATCATTTTGACCCCTGAAATTTCCATGTAAATTATCCATTACAAATTATCTTTCTGCCTAAATTATTTTGTACGGGCCATACAATAGAGAGTAAATAACTTAACGTTGGGCGCGCCAGAAATAGGATCAAAACACATCATAAACTTCTCTGGGGTTATATTTTAGGCTCCAGCTAGCGTAACTAGTCTTCGTCTGTTCCACGCTTTACTTTGTGACAAACGCAATCAAGGACTGGAGAATGCCCCCTTTTTATAAGTCTGCGCATCCTTTTGACCAGCAGACGCATGTATTGAAAAAGCCAGTGTGTCAAAAACATATTTAATCATGGAGAAATTTAAACGCACTTGCACTTTGAGATCCAATAGTTGCGGTCACCAGTTTTAAGTAAAGTTTTTCTATGCTCTGTCTCTACCTTGACTGTGCCCCTGGCAGAAAGTGAAGGTATCTTGCCAGAAGCAAACAATCGAGCGCATTGAGACCATATGAACCATTTGGCAGGAAGTAACCAGAAAGCGCACCAACTGAAAAATTCCCCAGAACATGTGGCAAGGAATGTGTGACGCGGAATAGGAAAATGGTGTGAGGAGTCGATGAGTCATTAATTTCTTTTGCAACGCGAGTACGGAAATGTAGAGCAGGGCTTCATAGACATCAAAATGTTTATCACCCTCCTTGACATATTGAGTATTTTTGCCAATTTCAGTTTTTTTTAGAGGCTTTAATAGTTATTTCTTGTGTCTAGCCTACATGTCTACTGTACATGTGTATCTATCAGTTAATGAGTTTCTATCAATCATATCGATTTTAAACTTCTTCTGATCTCCATATTCAGATATGAAAGAAAACATTTTTTTTGGCGCAATTATGGAAATTTTCTCCTAACGTAAAGCTGTGGTTCTCGTTCTTTGAAGCCCTTGTTAAGAAAACCTGTTTTACATACATGACTCAACACGAAATTGAAAAATAAATAGTTACCGAAATTCACAGGCTGTGGTTTAGACACATGCAATTTATGATTACTATTTATCTTTGTTGTAGGAATTTACAAGCTGCAGTATGTTCATATTACGACTTTGAGCAGCCAAATGCTCGCGCTCCGTCAATGACGTTTGTTAAAGATGTAACGATAGGTGACGGTGAATCTATTCCTCCTAACACTCACTTTGTCAAAACTTGGAGAGTACAAAACCCAGGTAAGTTGTCTGCTATAGCAACTGCAATTTGTATTCACTATATTATAAGGACAAGTACAGCGTTTTTCAACCTCAACTTATTATTTTTTTAACGTTTATTTTGAAAGACCTTAAAGCGTGTGACACTGGGAACCAATAAAGCATAGCTGTTAATTAGTTAATTTAAAAGTCGGAAGTGACGTCAAAAATCGCCGAGACGATGAGGTACCTGTACCTGATCGTACGTCTCCCAGTGGATGCGTCTACATCTATAACGAAACCACAGCAGCATAACAAGTAAAAGTGTGCAGATACATGTAGGCTAGTCGGGTTACGGGTATAGTAAAGACCTGGCTTATCGGCGATTTTGGACGTCACTTTCACTTTTTAAATTAACAAATTAACGGTTATGCTTTATCAGTTCTCAATGTTACACGCTTTAATGTCTGACAAAATAAACGTTAAAAATAATAAGTTTAGGTTGAAGAACGCTGGACTTTTCCTTTAAGGTGCATCAACTAGCCTAAGCTCAGAACGTTGTAAACTTACGCAAGCTGCTTGTCTTATCATTTAACCATTTACACTGATTACATTCCTGTTTATATTATGTGCCTTGTACTTTTAGAAAAGAGTTAACGTGAGGTTAAACTGTTAACCTGCTTCAATGGGATATTTTCAGAGATAATATCATTAATCACAATTGATCTAGCTTGAAAATTACATCGGCCCCAGCTGTATGTTGTCCAGTCACTATTAGTTCTCGGGATAGAGAAATAAATATATAATGTTTCGTTGAGCTTTGTCATGTACAAGTTTACCAAAGATTTAACGATGGTTTAATGTTAGCAATAATCTCAATCCTTACCCCAAGACATCCAAACAATAAGTTAATTTAAATTAAACTTACCTGGAAAAAAGACAAAAACGTCGGAATCATATCTCCATTGTGCAGCATATATCGTTATAGAATAAAAAGCTTTGTAAAGAGCCAATGGCTGTCAGCAATCGGCCTTAGGCTATATTTCTCACAAACGACTTCTACAAACTTTATTGTATATGTCATTTAGGTGTTATAAGCTAAAAAACTGAGGCGTTTACTTTCGCAAAAGTTAGATGTTTTATTGATATTTTCAACCATGGCAATTAATTTGTTATTATTATGTCATTTGCATACACCAACTTTCTGACAACACATTGGTGCTCTTTCATACAAGACGAATTTCTACAATTGATCTTGAACCTGAGCTATATAAACTACGTGAAGTACTCATCGGGAGAGGCAGCCACGAAATAATAACGACACCCACGAGTTAGCTTAAAAGGATGTTATCTTGCACGTGGATGCTATTGAATGGATAGGCGTGCTAAAGGGATACTGGGGGCTTAAAGAACCACTTTGCAGTGTTTTTGGTAGTTCTTTTTTGTGTTTTTGTTTTTAGAATACACCGACAGAAAAGGCGTATGAAAAAATTAATTATTGACATATCTTTAGACAAAAGAGACACGGGCGGTTGGTGGAGGATTCCTGATGCCCTGATAATGTCGGTGAAGGATTTATGCAATGGACTGGAATGAGGGTGCAACTACGCATGACGAGTTTGATCACGTGATCATTTAAACGCATGAGCACAGATTTTTATACCTTAGTTTCACTCTAAACGGTCAGTCCTGTCGTGGATCAATAGGATAAGCGCTGGACTTCGGAATTGACAATTTTCTGTTTTTTGGAGGCCACGGGTTCGAATCCTCGTACAAACAATTTTTGAATTTTTTTTTTCTGATATATTTTTTTTTGTATCTTGTCCGGTTTCCGACTTAGGGTTAGTTATAATTTAGTGACAGAATTTTTTTTTTTTAATTATATTTTATGAAACAAGTTTGCTAAAATTCGTAATGCGCAGTTGCCCACCTCATCCCAGTTCATTGCATTAATCCTCTACCGATAATGTCAGTGCTAACAGGCCTCAGGAAGCTGACTTGTTGTGATGTTCTGTTTTTTGTCCTGTTCTTGTTCTATTTCGTCTTAGTTTCCTCCACGCATTGTTCTGAAACGCCCTTATATATGTGAAATGTCACTGAACACGACGTTAAACACTAATCAACAAATCAACAAATCAATCAATCAACCAGACAAAGAGGCTTTAAAAAGACACAAAATAAATAAAGCTGGTACATTAAGAATTTTAGCTATTGATCATGAAATCAAAGTTGTGTCATTGACTAATGTAGGCTAAACATTAAATAAGTTAAAGCCCTTAAAATCAATTTTTATTTTTAGCTATAAAAAATAAATATTGTCATATTTCAAAAGATATTTTAATGCAAAAAAAAAATGAATGTACATCCGTACAACTGTTCACCACCTCCCAAGGTGGAATAACATCCAATCGCCACCCATCTGGCACTCTTCTGCAGCATGTTTAACACGTGCAACTTTTCCAATGGTGTTTCTTAACCTTTAAAACACACCTGCACACAACAATTGTCTCAACATTGAATAAAACAATAATAAGCATTTTTGGGATATGTTCCCTGACGTTATTTGTTGCAACAATAGTCCTAACATATTTAACCTTAGCCGTTGGCCCTGTTAGCCAAAGGTCTCGGGTTCGATCCCCGGTGGAGACATGTCAAATTTTCTTTCTCTGCATTTTAAAAAATATATATAGAGTCGTCCATAAATAAATAACGTAAATTATGCTGACGTAAATGTATTAATTTATTCAGAATTGTATACGCACAAGTTTGGGGCAAACAGCACAATACGTTTTCCCTGAAGCCCTTGACACTCAATTCAACATAATGTCTAAAACAAAATTAAACAAAGGTTGGATGATTTTTTTTTTTATTGTATATATTTTAATATGAATAAAATTCATTTAATTGCTATTCGCTAAATCTCTAACAATAGGTGTATTCACTCCAATACTGATTCATGCAGTTGGTTGAACTTATAATGTATTGGTGTTGTTGTATACATACGTTTAACGCTTATATGCACATATTACTGTTAAGCATTTCAACGAGATATACATACGTATTCGCATCTAATACGTACAGACGGCACAGGGCTTACATGCCATCTTCCGGTCAGTGTATACTTTCTCCCACTGGTTACGATGTAGTTCTATATATCACTTTATAATTAACATTAATCTTAACAAAGCGAATATAGTCAATAAAAATATAGAACAGGTGAACTGGCAAGTACTGTTAATTCCACGTATATAGCCTATATATGGGCCTACTTATATATGTGTCTCTCTTCCAGTTCCAGATTCTAGATATAGCAATTTTACCTTAACATGCTTAACGGCATTATGGAGCCTCTCTTTGGTAACCCGACAATTGCTCGGGCGACATTTGCTCCGGCGACAATTGCTTTGAAAAAACGACATTTGCTCCGACGACAATTGCTCTGGCGAGAATTGATCCGGCGACATTTGCTCCGGCGACAATTGCTCTGATTGTACGTAGATTGTTAGTGGGTGGTTTAGGAGGAGAAAACAAAACCACATGTATCGCCGATACAGCAGATCATTATTGGAAACGTAGCAATTGTCGCCGGAGCAAATGTCGCCGGAGCAATTGTCACCGGGGCAAATGTCGCCGGAGCAAATGTCGCCGGAGCAATTGTCGTGGATTCTTCTCTTCATTGCTTAGTCTTATTTTGACGAAAACAATAAAGAGCATTTTGCAAAGCTGATCGGAGCGGCATGAGCGCTATTACAGTTGATTATCATATCCGCCATGCAGGATCTTATAAACAAACCTAGGTGAGACACTGCATTGTTACTCCTCCAAACACGGGCATATAACCTATATTTATCAACCACCTTGTGTTGGGCTTAGCTAGTAAATAAGTATAGCGGCCTGTCCTGACGCCTGGCTTATATTTTTAAAGAAGTTATAATACAGTCTATAATAACATTTCCTTTCGGACCACTGTATGGTTATGAACCGGAGATATTGTAAACATCGCCAGTACACTGCCAAACCAGGGTATTGTTCCGTCTCTCACTATACCCACAGAAAACCCCTAGACGCTCCAGCGATTTCATTATATCTGGATTTGGGCAGGGTTTGCTTGTTGAACATACATGGCCGAGTCGCCGGGCATTTGGAGAGGTAATCGTAACCGTTGAGATGTCGTTAACCATACGCCATACAGATCGTGAACTGAGTGGTTAAAAATCCAGATAGCTCTCATGATACAAGTATAGAAACATTGCTCTTAAAGGATTGTATAGGATTAAGCTTGGGGGCGAATCGATTCAGTCTGCACCGCTTAAGGACAGGTAGGCGTTCGGCTTTAATAGAAGAACACTTTATCACTGTAACAAATCTTAACTCGACGTACATAATATAATTGCAGTAGCGTACAGCAATATACTAGCATTTTTATTAAATGTCATTTGTTTCATACATTGAGCATGCATGGGTGTGTTAATCCCAATTCTTCATTAGATGGGTAGCTTAAATTAGATTAAAACAGGACACAAGTGAGGGTCTCTAACTGTAAAATCTCGGCTTGCTTGGAAATCTGGAATGTATATAATGAATAGTCTGGCTTTTTATAATATTATTTTGGATTACATGTATACTCATGTTATCATTTTATATATATATACCTATAACTATATATGTGTACCAAATTTGAACACAATTTTACAGGCAGATTGGGTAATTCTCTTAGATCTGGTTATTTACGTGTTTATGTTCTGTGGGCACGTGCTTATAAATACTAATCTCTAAACGGATACGCTATAGTTATAATGTTTAGGCCTAGTTTACCCTACTATAGGAATCGTATACACGAAAATATATCGATATGAACAGTTTTCAGTCGTAAAGTGTTTCTTTTATTTCTGTTTGACAGAGTAAACATCTCCACAGTAACGGACAAGATGACAAATGCTAGATGGTGTTTAACCCTGCGTTGACCATGCCTGGGTGCTCTCTTTAAAACCGTGACATATTATATTACCACGTACCTATACATATACCTGTGTTAACGAACTAGGTCAGGCAACAAGAGGCCATCCGAGAGAGATTTGTGGTTGACAAAAGCTCAGTATTTATAGCAAAAAAATGAAAATAATTTATAGAGATTTGTCTGGATAAAAAGTGAATGGTATTGTCAGGTGATGTCGCGGGTTTAATTGAAGACCAATTGCTGAGGACTTCCTTTACCAAAGGAAAACAAATTAAGTATGGTATGGAAGAGCTCATTAAAGTAAGAGAGAGAGCAAGTGAGTGGTTGGGCTAAGAGAGAAGATCTATATCACAGCGTACACGGCAGTATTTAAGCGGAGGACAGCTGTCATTTCGCTTGCCTTGAGCGACCTGTACGCTGTGTCATCCTTGATGGGGTGTTGAACTCCCTCCCTACATCCCTGGTTGTCTGTTCCCTGGCGGACCAATCACTTTCTATATCCCTATGACGGATCAACACCGTTAAGCGATCACCCAAAGGTCTGAATCATCTCTTCTATTTACACTGAACACTGAGTACTTCCAATATTCAGATATGGACTTAACATAACTCAAATCAAGCGGAACCGATGGGAGGTGGAATTTTAAATAGTTTTTATTAATCATATTGAAATCAGCTGGATGATAACAGAAGTTAAATTACTGTGTTGGGCTGTAGGGTGCTACAAGTGATGGAACAATGAAGTTGAAGGGACGTGCTTTGTTGACGGGCTTGACAGCCGTTGGGTTTGTTGTGATTGTTTTTTCGGGAAAATTGATGAGTGAACTGCCATCATTCCTGAACGTGGACCGCCATGATCATTCTAGAGACTTGATACGAGAGTCTCTCCGGCAGGTAGACCGGGGTTCCAGGGGCTCGGAGGCGGCACATATACATTTTCCCCGTAAAGACCTTGACAAAAGTAACTATACAAGTGATAACTTAAGCCCAGAGAAAGATAAAGCAATATATCAACAGAGTGATGTAAATAATAATGATAATAATATTGGAGACGGCCCTTTCGGGAAGGCTTTTGGATTTTTCAAACAGGTGGCACGACCTCCTAAAAAAGTTTCCAAAGAGCCAGAAATCAAACACTTTGAACCCGACTCCAACACGAGGTTAAAGTTGTCAATACTTGAAGAAACTGTCATTCATAATTTATTGAACGACGAAGATCGCCTGGCTTTTCAGAGAGATAGCTTGTTTGCTTTTGATAAATGGAAGATTCCTCACTCCCAGAGATTACCTTTATACAGAGACTATCCAAGGTGAGGGCTTTATGTCTTAATTATGCATTAATGTTGATGTAAGCTGATATGCTAATATTTAACTGTTAATACAATTTTCAGAATGCCTTAATGTTCTTTTTACGACCATGTCTTTTTTTAATTTCTTTGAATTGTTGTGTTATTTTGAGTGACCGTGTAGCCTACGTATATTTATTTCATTACAGATAAATCTATTCAGATTTGCAAAAAAGGATATAAACAGAAAACATAAGACTTCAATTATACTACCCATAATTATGCTACTTAAAAAATCACCCAGCATCAGCTATAGTGATATTTCTTTTACTTAAAACAATCATATTGCCATCAAATACTCTAAACGAATATCATCCAGGCGGTGACATTCAGGCCTATTTTAGTCTACAAACATGTTTTCTCATTATTTATAAGTGTATAAAAAATCAGTTAAAACCATACCTCTCTAAAAACAGTTGCACATATAATCTATACGTTTCTTTAGGAGTCTCCTTGGGTGTCTTTCTTTTTCAACTGTCAATTCGTCATATTCTATTTCGCGTTCTCCAACTTCTCCACCTTAAGAAACTTTTTTTGCAGACATGTTATTTGTCCAAGCTTTAGGTTTGTTCTATAATTGATTCAGAGAATATCTCTATTGTTTCCCTTTATGACAGAGTAACAAGTATAACAATACAAGTGTTGTCCCTGAGCCTTCAACTCTCATGTTATCATTGTTATGTGCATTAGTTGTTGTCGATAATTAAAACCTCATATACATGCAAAAAATAACTTACTCTATAGCTCATTAAGACACGTCTTCTAGTATTTTGCTAAACACTTATTTAAAACCTAAAAATTATAAATTTTGTAAATTGATATAGCCATATAGAGCGAGATTTAGAGACATATATTAGAAACATAATTTCTTTCCAATTTTAAACTGTGGGCTTGTCTGTTCTTATAAATGCAGAGAAAGAAAATGTGACATGCCTCCATCGGGGATCGAACCCGAGACCTTTGGTTTATGAATACAACATATGGACAATTCCGCCTTAATACCTAAATCAATCGTTTCTAAAATTCAAATTCTCGGTTCATTACAATTTCAATTTATTTTATTTTACCAAATGTTTATACATGAGATGATAATAAGCTATTATTTTGATGAGAATAAAACCCAAAGTATGAAGGTTCAAGGGGCACAACAAGCTATGTTTAATTAAATTCTGTGTTAGTCAGCAGACTACTTTAAGTATTTCCGTTTACGTGGCGTGTTTATTATACAGATTTTTTAAAACATTAAATTGTTTACGTGAAATGGATAAGTCATGCAAGAGCATATTTGGTATAGATCCTAATATTAATACACATGTAATTGAAAAGATAGCTTTAGTTTAGATTCGCTTTAATTGGTTTGCAAAATAAAATCTATATAATAGGGATTTTGTACTGTATATTTTTAAGTAATTTTGATATACCACACCATTGAATTTCTGCATCTTATTATATAAACAATCGCAATTGATGTCTATATATATTTATTACCAAATCACTTTGTCATTCTGGGCGGTAATACTTTAAGACTACTTGTCATTTTATTTTAAAAGTCTAATGTAATCTTGCGTATATTTTAACATATTCACATTCTGCCAAAACAGATTGTATAAATGTGACGGATATTTATCATCGGCATTTTCTCAGATACATTTCATTATTCAAATGACCCTTCTTGCCTTCCATATTATATCGGACATTTATTCGTGTATTATAATGTTAGAGAGAGATTTGTTAATATCGAGTATAGGACTGTTGTATTCATAAAGGTGCATCTGGATTAATGTGCACACCAAAACTAATCAACCTGAACCATATCGTGTTGAATTATTCATTGGTCAACGCTTTACCTATATCATAATATCAATTCGTTACCAATATAAATTATGTGTTAGTATATTTACATAATGTCTTACAGACTTTTGTTAACGAATCTGCTGAATGTACCTGCCTGGTGGATAAGATATACATGTAACATACAGACGTTATTAAATATTGTCGTATTGTCAAATAATATTGAATATCTTCTTAACACAACTTGTTACTGTATAAATTAAATAACTTGCTCATCCGTATCTAGCTATGCCTTTATCATAGTCCATCTATATATGGCAATTAGTTCTACAGAGTGAGCCCATAGGCCTACGTGAATTTAATTAAAATTGTGCTTAATGCATATTGTACATGTAGCTAACAGTATCTTGGCACAATGATCATTTAGGGAAAGAAAACAAAGATTGAACAAAAGAAAAATGTAGAAATATGAAATTGCTTCAAGCTTAAAATGCGCATAAAGAAATCTGGTTTCGCTTGGTTTTTATAATTCTGATTCTGGCTTATATTGTGTATATATGTATATATACATACGCTTTATAAGACTTAATTGAGGTGAGATTATTTCGTTGGACACACTTGAGTGACGTTTTGAAATGTACAGTAAACCAGCTGTAAATCTCTGTGTTTTAGATGTTACAAAGGTGTAAGACTGTTGAATAATTCAGGAGTTATAAAACTACATTAGTCTAAAGAGTGAAACGCCTATATAATATAGTGTTTATACCCGTGTTGTCGTTTGTTAAACTTCCTTGCTGTGTATAAAGTATATATATAGAGGCTAGCAATATAAATAAATATAGAGGTGTGGTTGACCGAGCTCGTGTCAAAACTTTGAATCTTGGGAACTCTGCTACTTTATATAGTTCCCATGTGTTCCATTGTTGGTGCGTTCAAGCCCACTTCATTATAAAGACAAGGTGCACTGAAATAAGAGCTACCCTGAATGAAATTACTTTTAGAATTCGGGATGAACTAAACAATTTGTAATTTTTAAGTAATTGTTTATGATTAAACATCTGCAAGTATGGGTACATAGTGATGTGTTACTGTACATTTCGTTTAATACTTAAGATCTGTTATGAATGGTTCGTGCCATACTCAGCATCTGAACGTCGTACCTTAACATGCCTGCTCTCTTGCATGTTAATTATGTTATGTATGTTTAATAATATTAATCCTGAGCATTTGCACCCAACAGTTGAACATCAAGCGTTTAACAACATGTATTGCGGTGTATGTATGTAGTCGGTCGATCTCAGGTCAAACAACCAGATTTCTCGGCTGATCGACTCGACCCCTGAAGCATACCGGAAATGACAATTAGCATACAAATTAAACAGGTGGAAACTTTGGGAAAAGTAAGACATTTTTTGGTTAGTTTTATACGTATTGATGGATATCGAACTAATTGACGTCAATCATTCGGAATATCACACCTTGTGTTTCCGTTCAACGTCAAAATGAAACTTTGCTTCCAGAGATTCCATCTAAGATCTCATAAAAGTTCGTTTTATGCTTCTTTCTTTATTGTAATATATAGAAGACCTATCCCAATTATCAGATAACATTTAGATGTATTATGTTCAATAAAACTCATGAATTTTAGTTTTTATATATTGTATGATATCATGACATCAAGTATAAAAACTGCCATCAGTGTTCTGTTGGCAGGACGTATAATATGAATCATTTTACGTTATCTTTCCATGATCATAGCACACAAACCCGTGCAGATTAAGCATCAGCCTTACATGACGTTCATGCCAGGCATTTTTGAGAGGTTTCGGAATGTAACATATCTGATGAAAGATTAGATGTTTATAATTGAGTATTTCATTAGTAGAGAAAGACCAGGGGCCGATTCCACAAAGCCTCTTTAAGCTAAGGGGACATTAATTACCATGACGACCAGTACTGAAGTATTGTGTTGTCATGGCAGTTAATGCCACCTTATAGGTCCATAGGCCTATAGCTTAAGGAGGCTTTTTGAAAATGGGCCCAGACCGCTTAAGACGTGTGCTTTCATGTTAGGCAAAGTGTCTCCCCAGTTTGTGAGTTATTATGAAATGGGGAGTCTCCACTTCATAATAATGCACAAACTAACGTTATTATGTATTGGGAAGGCATGCAAAGCGTCTCCAACAACGTAATAACGGTGTGACCCCGAGCTTTGACCCTGGGCTATAATTGCACGTAATGAAAAGGAGCCATTATATATATTTAATTTTTTGGGGGGACAATATAGCAGGCTACTTCATCTCCAAAAGTATGTATTAGAAATGTTTTAAAAAGAAATTGAGCAGAACTTACTTGGTGATAAAATGCTACATTTATAGCTCTATATCGGTGTTCGAATACAAGTTTAGATTTCACAGAGATAAGCGAGAGCATGCTATCTTTTGTCAGTCCTGAAAGAATGTATATTTTTAAAATTGTCTTTGGAAGATCCACACGACGATAAAATAACACATGACACAGAGATGGCCATGGCCCATGGGACATAACGAGAAGTACGGTAAACTATGTGGACAGTCTTCATTTAAATTTGTTAAAAATTCGCAAAGTTTAAATGTGTTTTTTTTAATGTAAATATCAAAGAGCCTAAGGTGAAAGACTATGTGACAATGCAAGCAAGAAAAATTTATGTTAATTGTTTAGTTTTTAGCTGATTTCATAACATACGTTCAAATGAAATTGTCCAAATGCATGGTTGTGTGACCTTTTTTCAATAAATATTCTTAAGTTTATTAAATATTCATTATAAATATATCGAGATAAAGGGACGTGTGCTTGTGATGTGATTATATATAACATGTTCGACAATAAATACAAAAATGTGTTGCTGTCAACGGAAAGGAGAAAAAGGCAATCATAACGAGATAAGAAAATCAATTATAAACCTTGAGAAGATAGTTTTATTATTATTTAGTTATTTAACACACTTCACAACGCACTCTTTTTTTTTTCGTTTCTTCTTTTTTGTGTTTTTTTGTTAATGGTATGTTTGTCAGCATTGATTTGCAGTCTACTTTGTTTGGAAGCGTGATCTCTTCGGAAAATTAGTGAATAAAAAAATCAATTCTAACTATAAAAGCCGGTAAAACATGTGTTGAACAGATACACACCCAATTGGTATATATGGATATTGTTTGATTTGTACATCGTTAAAAACTTCTGTTCACTATATAAAAAAAATGCTGTTTAATGGATTTTTTCAATTATTTTTTATAACGTTTCATTTAATTTATATAGCACTTATAAAAGCGTATTTACTGTACTGGAACATATGGTTATCTTAAAGTTTAAATTATTGACGTCATCTCACACATCAAACCCAATATAAAATGATCTATTAAAAAATCAGAACTATTTATTTGAAAATTTTCTTTCTTTACATTTATAAAAATATGAATAGCATCATTATGTTAAAAATATTTTGAAATATATAATTTTTTTGTTTGGCAGCAATTAACAAGAAAGTGAATAAAAGTGAACAGTATTTATTAAGTACCGTAGCCTATAGCTGATTTCTAATCCTGTTAGTTTTATACGTACTTTTTAAATATGCTTTGGAAAATGCCATCTTGTTTGTATGATAGTTCATATTTCTATAATATGACATGATTTGACGTGTTGTTACACGGTCCATAGTCAAATGGCAGGGTATTGGTATTGGATTAACCCTTGTCCCTGAGTGTGTGGCGTGGTGCGTGGGTGCATGTATCTGTATGAGGATAACTCAGCAGGATAACTTGAGCAGGATAACTTTAACTCTTCTGAACTGATTTTCACCAAAATTTGTTAGAATACTGATCATAACCCAAGGTATAGCTGACAAAATGTTGGACGGACAAGGGTCATGGTCACAGGGAACAACTATTTTAAAAATGAATGCAGAGAAGGGCAATGTCTGTATCCTATTATAAACATGTTGTAGTTTTTTCTAAATGCTTTTACATGTGGGTGGGTAAAAAACTATTACATTATTTGCGGTTTGTAATGGTTTGATTTCGCTTCAAATACATTTGAAAAATTCCTATCTTTGAAATGTCGTTACCGATTCACAGCATGCAAGTGTTTCAGACAGCCTTCTATGGCATCTAACATGATCGCACTTTAAGTCTTTGTTGATGTTTACTGTCTGAACTTTTTTCTGTATTGATCGGTGTAACAGTCTAAGCTCCTTCTCACTTCCCTGTCCAGTTTTTCTCACATGATGTCATCTACATGACCTGGTGATACCAAGGCATGTTAAAGCCAAATAAACGTCGTTGTTGTTACAGACGAGTTTGGGTCAATACAAATCTATGTGATAGTATTTACAGATCCCCGGCTATCTATTTACGCTTTAAACACACTCCAGAGATTGCCAAGTTATCTTGTCCTCTTTTAGAATGTAATCCGAAAACAACCTGCAAAAAAATGAAACCAGACGCTATAGCTAGATTTAGAGCTGAGTTTGACTGGAGAGAAGTCAGTTTTCAGGGATGTGCCAAACTCAAGCTAATGTTCTCAACGCGGTCCTTTGTTGATAGAAAACATAATGTATGCCTTCCTCTTTTCGTAACCGAAACAACAAACGTCATGCAATACACGTGTTACATTTGTTATACATGCAAGCTGAATGTATTTGGTCGACAAATTAACTTTGCATTTGGCAGCAGAGGCTGACATGTATAAAAAAAGAAACACATATATAATTGGACACGCATTAGGCATAGATGCCACTTCTGTCTGTTCTGGCATATACCATGCCACGGGTTTAAGTGTAATTCCTTGCCTCTAATGTGACGGATTAAAATAATTCTCAAAACATGATACAATTCTATTTTGTGACCCTTTGGCGGATCACGGTATCTTATAAATCTCATGTTAATTTATGCTTCAAATTTGCATAAAACTATATCGTTACTGATATGCTTTGAATAATAATCGGTTCATTATTTTAGTTAAAAAATGGGATATTTAAAAAATTTGACCTCTGATCGTCCCTGCGAGTAAAAATGTCAACTGTTGGCGCAACCATTCTATATATAAAAAACAGTATAGCTAAAGGTATATTAATATCAGTCTTTGAATAAAAACAATTACACCTATATGTTTCTTTTGCTTGTGATCGTACTGACGATTATAAAGTCGTTACGGTTAAAGTAACAATTCAATATGATAACTATCAGATTAACATTTCACCTCTTTTACCAGAATGCAAAAATCTACATCTATCTTGTATAATTTGACGCTCGATTGTCTCTTGACTGCATTTCGGTGGTACCGTGATCGGACAACTGCTCCGAGGACAATTGCACCGTCGACAATTGCTCCGACGGCAATTGCTCCGACGACGACTAACCCAACGACGATTGGTCTGCGAGGAATGCTTTAAGTTTGTATAAGTATCATCAGTGTTAGTCGGAGCTGTTGTTAGTGTTGTAGTAGAAGCTGTTGTAGTCAGGGCAAATGTCCTGGAGCAACCGTCGTCGGCGTTTTCTGCTAAGGACATATATATTGAACTTAACATGTGTTTCTCTACACAGCTAATATACAAACAATTTCATTTATTACTGATAGTTTCAGAAACAGACAGATACCAACTCAAAAATGCACAAAGCCAGTGAAGGGTAATTTTTTTCATGTATATAGGTGTTATTAAACAAACTGTCCTGAACTAATTTGTATGACCATGTATAAATGATGACAGAACGACCACCTGTGTATAAGACGCGGACATTCAATTTTGACTTCCAGAATACTGCTTCTGAGAATATATAATTTCTTCTAATACATACGCATTTAAACGGCCTCGAATGACCCAGCCTTGTCTAACCTCCACCTTGATTATTCTTACTCTCATATCTACTTAGACATCATCATTATTTATTGTTTTGTCTAGGGGTTTGAATTAGTCTAGCTCTAACTCTAAGATTTGTAGTGGACGGGAGTTTGTAGGTGGTATAATTGCCTCGAGGTGGAGGAGCTCGAGCGGTTTACCTCACACATTTACATGCTAGGCCACTCACAAGCTGTTTCCGTGGAATGACCTGGAAATTAAGTCGGTCATCTTAAGGTGCGGGAGTATAATTCCGATGAATGAATAACTAGGAAAACCAGTTTTTAAAATCTTCCCCAAAACACATTGTAGGCTACACAACTAGCAATCTGTCATTGCGTCTTTAAGCTCCATTTTTCTAAAATGACGCAGTAATTTGTTGACGAAACAAGTTGTGGGTGTTTTTATCAGAGAACAGATACGTCTTGTCTGACATTAAACTTGATTTGGTTAATCTTCCTTTGGTGTGAACAAGAGAAAGTGTCACTGTGACATGTTTATAAGGAGTCTAAAATACATATTACGAATACATCGACAAAACAGACTGTGTATAGTATATATGTTTGTTTGTATGTTTGTGCTGTATTACTTTATTTACGGGATATGCTCACAATCCTCGCTCAATCCTCCAGTACATATTAAGACATATTATTACGTGCCCGGAGATGGAGTTAGCATATCTTAGAAATAAAGTAATAAAATCTGAGAAAAAACCCTGAAAATTATGTTTTGTCGTTTTATTCTAGATCAGAAGGGTGCATTAACACCTTAATATTCGAATTTATTCTAGACACATAATATGATTATAATGCTTTATAGATCAGTAAGCCAGTGATATAAAGTGGACAGGAAGATGTATAGTATCATTGTTAAGGTCTACACCAAGGTGTGTTACCAATCGATACAGTATGCGTGTCAGTTTAGGGTAAACGGGCTAACTTAAAAGTCGATAATAATTACACTGACCTCAGACCTGTCGATGTGTCTTAGCTATACCGTTTTCTCGAGGCAAAACGAGTCTCGACGTAAAAATATTCCATCTCATGGCACAGCTTTCTGGCGACATAATAATTGCATGGGGGAGATGAGGCTAAACATGCTACTCCATTATTAAACATAAGTCATTCCATGTTCTTATTATTATTATGAATTATTATTACATTTCTTTACAATCAGTTCAACCTGTAACATTATAACTGTAGTTAATCTTTTTTTGAACGACTTAGTAGTCTTATGAAACGGTGTAAGTGTATTCCAGTCTTTAAAGGTATAGAATGTAATACCAAAATTTTCGTTCTCAAACAATTTACGCATCATGACTAATGTGTTTTATCTCGTAAACGTGTTTAGTAAAAGAGGCCCTTATTCTATTCAGTTATATATAAATTTCGTTTATACATATAGAGGCCAAGTAAAGGTTTCAGCCGAGGAGTTTTTTTTCCTAAATTGGTCGAGTTGTTTACATTACTTCCTCACTGTTAATCAATGTATTGTTCCTTTACGTGTTGGCATTTGGCAAATAGATAGGGAGGTGATCCATAAGTGAATAGAATTATTGACAATCAGAGGCTATCTGGGATTATTTATCAACAACACACGGATTTCAAAATAACTGTTCATTTAATCTGTTTGGGTCGGCCTTGTTTAAGGAGAAACCCAAGGTCCCTTTCTCGTGTATTGATACCGGGGGCTAGAGCATTGGCAATAGTGTACTCAAGTCTGCAGGTCGAATGTTTATCGACTTCTTACCCACTGCATTTTACATTTCAACACGTACAAAGGATATTTACCCTTTAGGCGTGCTGCATTTTCAACGAGAAGTCAGTGATTTCTGATTCACATGTATTATCAAACGAATTCATGCAGTTACTCCAATACTATCTCAATACTAGATTTTTCACTGGTCGGGATTTTTCAGTATCGGAATATTACCTACGTATATCCCTGATGATGATTGGAACTAACTATCTCAATGAATTATAACTTCTAGATTTCCTTGACAGCGACCCCATATCGTGCAAAATTTCCACGTTGATGTTATCAGCGTTGTCATGTAATTATTGCACGATTTAAAAGAGAAGATGTATTTACTAGGCTCTGTTATAAGTCGCCTATATATCAACTTCTGTATGGATTGGAGGAGTTCCAGCGACATATTTAGTTAAAACTTATTAATGTATATAGAAGGTTATCAAGTATATGGGAATATTACCTTCCGTATGGATGGCAACTTGTTAATAACTTGGATGGAACGTTTCCACCTCATTCCATTATCAAGTAAATGATTCATTTTCACCATAACGATCTCTGGAATGAGATTGAAATGTTTTAACCAAGTTTTTAATAAGTTGCCATCCACACGGAAGTTATTCTTGTAATTACCATCCTCGGCTTCTAAATTGTCTCGTAGATAAGTTATATGAGAGTAAGTGGCCGCTAATAACTCTTCTAAGCTCAATCAGTGTTCCCACAGACCACCCTATTTTTGTTTTAATCATGCAGGGATATCTGGTTATGAAGCTTTGTAATACAAAAAACGTCCTGTTTTGATGATACTTGGATTCACCAAAACCACTCTAAATATATACATCCAAGAAAGTTTAAGATTTTATTGTGACTTAAACACCATTTGCTAGTAACAAAACCGATTATAAAATAGTGAACAAACACTTAACAATAACTTGTCACGTGCTTTGAAATTTCTTCTTGGCGAACAAAAGCTGGTCAAAATTGCAACGTCCCTCGACATTTCTCTATGACGAACATAAACTGATAACTGACTTGTCACGTCCATTGAAATCTTCGCATGACGCACGAAAAGCAACCTTGTAACGTCCCTTGAAACGTATCCATAGCGAACACAAGTTCAACATTAACTTTATTTGTTACATATTCCACGAATTTTCACCATAATGACGGGTAAAGTTGGATGATAACTTGTCCCATCGAGCTATCGAATTCTCTCCAGTATACTTTTAATGAGATTTCAGCTTAGACGAGTCAAATTTACTCTTTTTTTTCTAATTTCCAAACTGCCAAGAAAGTATATTATTGTCTAACTAATTTTCTTCCGAATCAACTTCGTAATGTCATATGTTAAGTATTTCTGATGACAATGTTTGGGAAAATAATTCTCATCTCTGCTTTACTGGTTTGGAATGATGCCTTATATTGCGCACCAGTGTCGAATAACAACTGCGTGTTGCTAGAATGTTGTCGTGAATACAATGTAACGTAATCTTCCCATGTCAGTGACTTTGCTTTATTATCACATTAAAATAATACTTGACATTATTGTGTGTCACATGTGACTATGTTGTAGATGACGATGTTACGTTTTTTTATTGGTTTTATTTAATATATACAAGATTAGATCGCCCGTTGCGTATATATAGATGACCTTAGTCACTTTTATAAAAGATTAAATAGATATGAAACCTTTTGTGAGTATGTTTACTGCATCAAAAAAATCTATCAAATTTTTTTCTTACCTGCCTGAATTAATTAAAATGAAAAAATAAAAAAAATGTTAACGACCTAATTGTTGGCTGTGATTTATCATTTGACGACATACCTTATCTCAATTACTATCAGTTATTATTATAAAGTAGGCTACTTATATTTAACTGTCAGGCAATAAGGAGTATATGTAGGAACAAGTCGGTCTATACGATCACGCTGTTTGATACATATGCTCTCCGCCGTCAGTGTCAACTAGATGTAACGTTAATAGTACATCGGAGTAGATACTGTAGTGTCTGTATCATTATTTTACCGCCATTTCACATATTTTACATACTATTATATGGTTTAAAAAGCACTCTTACATTAGAATATAAACTGATGAACCCAGCCCAATAGAGAGGGATGATTACCCCATATAGAGAAAATCAAAATCTTTTTCTGACTCAATATTCGGTAAAAGTTCAGTTAAAAAGACTTACTTCCAGAACCTATATTTCAACAAACAAACAATAGAAAAGGAAGATTGACCCTGCAGAATATAGCTGCACATTCGCGTGTTTATAGTTTGAGAAATATACTGCATGCCAAATTTTCAGAACAAACCTTCTATAATTGAGAGAGAAGTCAATTTGTTATTCCCATAACTAAAACCAGCTTTCAACTGTAAAACAAATTATCGGTTCCCCAACCCACCAATCTCACTGCACAATATATATAAATATATATTAAACGAACCTTCTGCACCATTTTATTAAACTATGTACACATTTGAAATTGAAATGTTGGGCAGCAATATGAGCTATGCTCACT
>JAVFBY010073344.1:0-12461 GCA_034781015.1 Tonicella lineata
TCTTTATAGTTTGAAGCTAGGTACCAAGTTTGATAAAAATCGGATAAAGTTTAGGCCAGATATTGAGCGGAAATGAAGTGACCAATCAAATTGCAGTACTGTACCATACCTAATTATGCATGGATTACGCTTAGCATCGAACTTGACTTTCGTCTTCAAAGTTTGTAGCTCGTTACTAAGTTTTATAAAAATCGAAAAAAGGTCTAAGCCAGATAATGAGCGGAAACTGTGACGACAGGCGTATAAAAATATATGTATTATGTACAAATACAAAGCGAAAATGTGTGAAAGCCTAATGTGAAAAAATAACTGTTAACAGAAGACTCACCCACACACACGCCTAAGGTTTTTATATAGCCTGTCTTACAGTCGCATTCATAGCTTCCATCTGTATCTCTACATTCTGACTTTTCATCACAAGTGTGTGTTTCTTCTTCACACTCATCGACATCTGAAACCAGAAGTAAAACATTATCAAACCCATATAACAAGTTTAAACACGATCAAACTCTAAACAACAAAAATATATTCTGATGGCACAAAATGATTGCTATAAATGTTTCTCTTCTATTTTCAAATTTAGTCTTTTTTATAATTTAATGGTAATTACGTTTTTTATTTATATTACTCATAATATTTATATCTACAAGCCATTTACATTAAACCTTCATTTGAAATGACCATTTTAAATGTATATTTGATAACACGACTTACTGTGACAAGAGGTTTTTCCATCTCCTTCGTATCCAGTGTTACATTCACATACAGAATTAGCATTACATTGGGCTCTGGTGTTACAATCAGATTGCTGTGTACATGCTGCCTCATCTGAAATTGTACACGGCAAAAATGAATAAAGATAGAAACTTTATATTTACTTTCTTATACAAATCTATTTTCATTACACAAGTGTGATCATTAATAATTTAACTTAATTTAATATATATATATTTTTTTTATAAAACAGACAACCAAAAACTTCACATATAATTTGTATGTTTTTAAACTAAGACTTACCTTCACTAACTAGTGCTGAAACCTGTTTTATGTTGCTCTCCACTAAAGAGATAAACAAACCCTTTACTAGGAAACTATTCGCAGTTCTAGACCGCTCTCCTGTCTCACCTGGTGGTACATGTAGGTATAACTACCTTTACTCTCCCTCAATCGGTTAAGTTCATAAAGATAAAAAAAAAACTGCAGTGCTCATGAAGCGGCGAGGATGGGAGGGTAAATCTACGTTAGTGATTAAAAAACGTACATATTAAATTTGAATATTTTTTTTTTCACCCAATAAGACTTTATTTTTAGTATACGAGGGCTAGGTACACAGTTTTTTTTAAGAAAAGAAGGGAGTGTGTTAAAACGGGATAAAAGGAACTCCAGGCTACCGGCTGTTCCCAGTGACCTGTTGCAACATACTGTGCTGTCACAAGGGGCCCCAAAGACTGAATCAGTCCTCTCCAGATGCCTGGGGTAGAAAGAGGAGAAGGTTCAAGACAAAGTCCCGAAACAAGCGATTCGTCGAGGAGGGCCAAGAAGCATGCGTCAAAGCCATGGCTAAAGTAGCAATTTCCTGCTTACACATGAGGGAATTTAATGAAAATAGGCTTTTAATTCTCTCTAAAACCCTGAGTTCGTAACGATGTCCTCACCAGAGACATTATAGCATACTCCTCCATCCCCAACACCTCAGTGCAGCTAACTCAAATGGCCAATCGTGTCTGGTTTGAGCTATGTAGGTCAATGCTACTACCTTGTGTACAAGACATAAGTTCCTACTGTCATGCACCAAAACCGATGTAGACAAGCTACCAATTGATTGATTGATTGGGGTTTAACGCCGTTCTCAGGAGTATTTCACATATATGACGGCATGCTAGCCCCATGGGTGGAGGAAACCACCGTTCACTCACTGGCAACATGAAAGACGAGACAAAAAAGGCGAAAAAAAGGAGCAAAAAAAGACACCACAAAAAATCCACTTCCTGATGCCCCTTAATTAACTCCGAGAGCACCAGGGCATCAAGCTACCGAGGTCAAGTCTTTACGTCAACAGAAACCCGAGTTGACCAACCTTTTCTTTTTAAAATAAAATTGAACAATAAAATTTGGTCATTCCACAGGTGTTATCATTTTGATCTGCTAATATGTAACTGTGCTGAAAATAATTTGACAAAATTAGAGAATGATGTCACTTTCCTGGAAGTTTTTTAATGTAATCATTGTCAGTAGCTACATGTAGATCAGTCATGAGGTCTGTCTACTATGTAGCTTTATAGGTTGTTGAGGGGTTGTTTTATTAGTACTATGTACTGGTAATGTGGCAAAAATCAGTGGCTTGCCTGGTAAACAAAAAAATCTTGGCGAATGCCTCATTTAATTTGCCCATTTTTGGGAGAGAGGGCACTTCTTTCTTCTAACTAGATTGATGGTAGGGCATATCGAGAGTAAAATAAGCTTTGATTTATACATTTAACCTGTATCCAATACAACACAATAGCTCATACTTGTACATATATAACATAGTGAAATGAAGGTCCTAAAATTAGCTTTTAAGAAATATTTAATTAGAACTATTTCCCAAGGACACTCAAACAGAGGCACCCCAGTTGAGGAAGACTGAAGTACCATTGAGGGAGAGTAGAGGTACAATGTAGTTAGCTACTACTTGGTGAGACAGGAGAACCGTCTAGAACGGCAAATAGTTCCCCTAGTAAAGGGTTTGTTTCATTCTTAATCGGAGTGCAGCCATAAAACAAATTTTAGCACCGTTTAGCGAAGGTAAGGTATTGTGTCAAAAAAATATGAAATTCAAGCTTTAAAAGGTTATTTAGAACTTCATTCATATTTATTTTAATAAATTTAGATCCATGAGAAGTGTGATTTGATTTTTTAAATAAATGAACACAGCTGTTCGCAAAAAATAAATCAAAAGGAAAATAGTCGCTAGAAAGGGACTTTCAAATTGATATATGCTTTATTTAATTTTACACTTTTTTCATAAATAATGTTAGAAAGTGTAAGAATCCTTACTTATACAAGTCTCTCCAAATTCCACGAAACCAGATTCACAAGTACAGTCATAGCCACCTGTTCTCTCTGTACATTTTTGCTTATCTCCACATGGGTTGCCATCTGTACACTCAAGGATGTCTACAATTTATAAATGAAAAAGTTCAAAGAAAAGTCTCTCATATTTGTTTATAATTCATGAAAATAGAACTTAAAGGCCCACTAACCGCTAAATGGGCTAAAACTATTTATAAAAGGGAAATAGGCAAGTTTTTGTATTTTTCCCAGGTAGTGAAAGTTATGAACGTTCCAGTTTTGCCATAAACTGAAAGTTTTGATTTCATATTTTTCTTTAAAATCAAAGTAAAAGTTTGTATTTTGAGGGGTTCCCCTGGATTGGAAAAATCCAATGTCCGCAAGGAAATAAAGTGTAAATTTTAACCTTCTCTGGGAAGCAAATATCACTAGTCTATATATCAATCCCATAGACACCATTTCGTTATTTTAAAAATTGTTTTGAAAGAGCTCATGAAACCAGAAATTTATTGGAACATGGAAGCTAGTTTGTAGGCTATTTTTGTTGTTACAAGAGTTAAATTTCTTAGTACGTACTCCAGGCGGACAAAGAAATTTTACGACAAATTACAGTGACGTGAAACGGTGCATTATATATTTTAGTTAACGAAATGTCAGTTTAGTGATAAACTGTGTTCTTACATTATTTAAGCTACCATCTCGTTTAGTGGTTTGTGGGCTTTAAGATTAATGTAAACCAATGTGTCCCCCCCCCCCCCCCAAATTCTCCAGGGGCAACATTTTGAGTCCTATAATTATTATGCTGTAGAAATATGGGGCAAGCAACACACTATCTTATCCGGTGGTGCATTGGAACATACAATTCTTCAACGAATGTAGAAATGCCACATTACACATTCTAACATGGTTGGAAAGAAAAACTGAACCATCACAATTAATAAACATTCTTAAGAAATAAGATGCAAAAATCTGTTGTGAATATGTTACAGGCACAAATGATTATTTTATACAAGGAGCATTCACATCAAATTTGAACATAATCCGCTCACTCCGAGAACGGACTAAAAATACGGACAGACTGGTGTACTAAGTGTTCAATCAATGCAAATATAAATATAATGTGATCACTACTTCAAAAGTTATGCCACAAAACCTTCAACTAATAAGACTGCAGCATTCCAAAAAATCAGAAACTGAATGCGATAAAAGATGAACTTTTCATATGATATCCACTTTTCAAATTTGAACATAATCAATTGATTTTCAAAAGTTACAGCATGACAAAGGAATACACAGACAGAAGGATGGTCGTTAAGATGGAATGACAGACGATCGAATGGACAGCCGGATTACTGTAAATTACCCACATTGAGACCGCGGTGTACTGTTACAATAAGCATTCACAGCACATTTCAACAGGATCTTATCACTTTTAAAAACTTAGGCCAATGCAAAGAAAACATCAACCAATCAGAGTGCATTATTCTATTTCAAATAAGCTATTCCTTGAATGTGATGAAAGTGAAACTTGTTCCAAACTTGTTGCCGCAACCACTCAAAGCAAAATTGTATATGAGTTCACTCTTTCCAAAAATAGAGCATGGAACAGGAAGACAGAAGATTGTCCAATCAGATTGCAGTATGTAAATATATTAAGTTATGGACTGAAAAAGATGAAAGTTAAAACTGATCATCATATTCATTATGGTAAACATTCACAGCAAAACAGTAAGATATAATCTGATTAGGCGATTACTCTTTCCAAAGTAAAATCACGGCATTACTAGGTGTACTGATACAATAAGCGTCCCTATTTTAAAAGCTATCATAACGATATCATCTGTCAATCAGATTACATTATACAAATTAGTTATTCACTGAATATGATGATGAAAATCAAATTTGTGCGGTAAATTTAATATGATGACCACTATATAACAGCAAATTTGAATATGATCTGACCACTATTTAAAAAATTATAGCAAGGAATATGAAGACGGAAGATGGACCAATTGGATAGCAGTATGCAGTGTGACCTGACCTTGGAGCCACAGACCAAGGTCTTGTATGCGACACATCATGATCTCATTATGGCAAACGTTTGAGCCATGTAGAAGAACTTTATAGCCTAGGCAACTGAGGTTTTTCAACATTTGACCTCCATGTGCGACATTGACCTTAAAAACACACCTTTCATGGTGTACATTTGTAATCAGCTACTTTGAAATTCATAGTTACACAACAAAGTTACAGCCACGACAAGATGCATATGCAAACAGACAATGAACCGCCATTTGGGACAGCTAAAAAACCATTGATAGATGTGCATGAAGGTTAATTAGCTCCTCATGTAAGGTAACGTCACAAGGTATAGACCTATACGTGTTGTAGCCCTTTTCTCCACCAATACAGAATCTTGATCAAAGATGATGATGTATAACATACGATATTTTCTAAAGCTACTGTTGTTTAAGCAAAGAATTAATCACACTGTGGACAATTGTATATCATTGTAGGCCTACTGAATATTATAAACAAAACAAGAATTTTTGCCAATCAAACAAAATGTGCTAAATGTCGTAAAAACTCGTGATTTTTACTAATTAATTTAACTTTCTTTTTTTTTCAAATTATTTGACATTAGCTTTTTCCATTTATGAAAGTTTTCCGAATGACATTTTTTAATGTAAGACTGCACAAGCTTTTACAACTTTATAGTGTATGACAGTGGGCCTGTTTGCTATATAGGCCTACTGGTTTGACCAGTTGTCTAGAAGTGAGGGTCCAGTCAACCTGAGAACTGGGAAAACAACCTTACATGTAGCTCTGGTGGTAGCAGCCTTACATTTAACTCATTAATTATCAGTAAAACTATTGCCCAGGACTGATTAAAATCATATCTACAGTACAGGGCAGAACTAACTTTGCATTTGGCGCGCTTTTAGCTCAACTAAATCGCGAGTAAATATGTCCCAGGGCTATTTGGTGGGCGCGACTGGGTGATGGGTGAACATTATTTCTGTCCCAGTGACAATTTGTTCTTAATGGCCAGTACTGTTATTTCTGGTATCATGCAAAGGCTATGCAATTATCAACAAGGACATTAATTTCGTCTTTTTGGTTAATCAACTTGTAGTACTTAAATTTATTCTGTAGCCTGACCTAGCTAACTACATTGAAGCTGCCTAGAGACTTTTAAACCTGGTGTCCCATATACATGTAAATTAAACTAGTATCAAACTTGATGAAAACATACCTTCACATTCTCCATCTCCATCATTGTTGCGTCTAAATCCAGATTTACAACGACACTGTCCCATGTGACACATTTGGTTAACTGAACAAGCTGAAGATTCTTGGCACGGAGATGGTTCTAATAAATAAAGGATATGCCATTATATGATTAGATAATATCTACATACATGTAATGTTATGAACTTTTGACAAAAGTAAAAAATATAATATCAGAATGGTAAATGTGTGCCATTACATCGTAAGTTTGTGCCTTTATTGTTTTTATTCTGTAAAAAGTTAGGCATATGGATAACAACTTCTTGATTTATTTCAGACAAAGATTCTATCTTATTCAAGAAATTTTTTTAAGTATAATTTTTAAGTATATATCAACAAACATATATTCATATAGAAATTGAGTAGAGGTGCCAAAAAACAGTCATTTCTACTATTATTACTATTAATACAATGGGCAAAACAACATTTCTCTGTCCTGATAAATTTCTCAAGCAAATGATATAAACAATGTCATTGTTATGACAAATAAGCAATAAAATAGCGCAAAGGCCGATTTCGTCGTGCATTATTTCGCCAAGATCACTAGAAAACTTTGATCTGCACAGAACTTCACTACGCATGTTTAAAACGGAAGTAGGCACAGTTACTTCCCTTAGCCTATAAAACGGATCTAAAACACGTGCGGAGAAGAGATTGTAAAAATATTGGAATCACCCGAACTCACAAACCAAAGTCGCAAAAAGTAGATGTTCGATTGGTTGATTTTTTGGATAAAGCCAATGAAAACAATCGTTTTAAATTTCATGCAATAACAGGAGCACCCGACTGTCATTTTCGGCCGTCATTTTCGGTTTGGAGTTCCGTCTTAGTATCGCGTGCCGTCAAAATATATCTGATAATTGAATTTTGCAGATCGGCCCGGTAAGCCACTTTATTTAATTAACCAGTGGATGTTCCCAAATTGAATACCTATGAAAATATTGAATAAATCCCTCTGAAAATACCAAAATATTGAATATTTTCGAGTCAAAATCAAGTATTTTATTCAATCTACGGACCGCTAAGTGGCCCGTAGATTTGACTTCTATCAACCCCTGTATTGTCTCTGTTTATTGTCCATTTTGAAGGCATTAAAGACAGCATGTACCTTTATGCATTTGCTTACTGCTATTAACCAATGAAAATGCACTTTCACTCATCCAGATGTCAATCACGTTACTTTGAAAGAAACTAACATGGCGCCAAGTCCCCGCCGACAAAAGAAATGAACAACAGTTGTGTCTGCACTGAGACTAGACACACCTACAATCAACACAAAACACTTTTAGAACAAGTCATCTTATTGACGATTTTTTATTTTATGTTTCAATTTATCGCCATGTCGGTTATTTTTATAAAAGTTAACTCTAAGTAAAAACATGAATTATATCCCTTTCAAAATTAACGTCATCTTGTAGAGGAAAGTTCTATCTTGGCGTTGGTTATTTTTATGCCGCATTAATCTAAGCACAATCGCGAAAATATTATTTTGAAAATTGACAATTTAACCCAGAGTAAAATGGTATGGAGAGCCAAATTAACATTTAATCCAGAATTATCGATATCGATAAATGAATTATCGATATCGATAAATAAATGATCGATATCGATTAATATTTATCGATATCGATAAATATTTATCGATATTGATAAATATTTATCGATATCGATAGATAATTTTCGATATCGATAATTCATTTATCGATATCGATAATTCATTTATCGATATCGATAATTCATTTATCGATATCGATAATTCATTTATCGATATCGATAAGTGGTAAAATTGTGATAAACAGCAAATACACACGTCGAGCGATAACACTTTTTGGTTCATAATACTTGTCGCTTGATAACACCTGTAGCTTCATAATGCTGTTCAATTTATAACACTTATTGGTTAATATTATTTGATGATAGATAATACTTGTCGGTTGATAAAACTTGTCGAATGATCAAAGTTCATGTAACTGTCGATTGATATTAATATAATCTGTCCATTGGTAATACTTGTCAGTTCATATAAACTGTCGCTTGATAATACGTGTTGGTTTTTAAATGCTTGGCGATTGATAATATGTGTCGGTTGATTTTATTTATGGTACATAAGGTGGATAATGCTTGTCGACCGAAAATACTTGTCTTTAATAATACTTGCCGATTGATAATACTTTTCGATTCATAACATTTGTCCATTAATTATAACTGTCGGTTGATAAATCTTTTCGGTTAATAATACTTATCGATTGATAAAACGTGTGGCTTGATAATACTTGCCGATTCATAAAATTTGTCGGTTGATAGTTTTATTCGACTGATAATACTTGTCTTTTGATAATACTTGTGGATTGATAAAACCTGTCGGTAGATAATACTTGTCGATTCATATCACTTATATTACTAGTTGACTGGTACTACTTTTCAGTTGATAAATGATTGGTATATCTTGTCGGTTGATAATATGTTTGTTTTGACGACACTTGCTTATTGACAATACGTATAGGTTAATCATATTTTACGGTTGATACTATATGTCGACCTATAACATTTGCCTATTGATAAAACTTGTCGGTTGATAGCACTTGTCAACTGATAATTATGTCAGTTGAAAATACTTATCGGTTGATACTTATTGTCGATTGCTAATTCTTGTCGGTATATACCATTTCCCATTGGTAATATGTTTTGGTTGGATAATAATTGTCGATTAATAATCATAGTATGTTGACAATACTTGTCGGTCGAAAATACTTGTCGGTTAAAAATACCTATCAGTTGATACTAATTGTCGATTGATAACACTTGTTGGTTGATACCATTTGTCCATTGATACCAAATGTACGTGTCGGTTGATAATAACCGTGGGTTCATAAAACTTAATTGTTGGTTGATAATAGTTGACAATTGACAATACTTGCCGTTTGATAATATTTGTCCGTTAACAATACTTCTCGGTTGATAATACTTGATGGCAGATACTACTTGTCGACATATACTTATTGTCGTTTGATACCAATTGTCGATAAATACAACTTTTCCTTTGATGGTACTTTTCGGCTAATAATACGTGTCGAGTGATATTGATTACCTATCGATAATACTTCTCGGTTTATGATATTTGTCAGTTGATATCACTTGTCGTTTGGTTATACTTGTCGGTTCACAGTACTTGTCGGTTGATAATTATTGTGAGTTAAAAATATTTGTCGGTTGATATTGCTTATATGTTGATGATACATGTAGACTGATAGTCGGTGTTAATGATTTAATTAAAATGCACGAAATTTAGAATTAAATATTTGAATTGAAGTCAGAAAATGTTTCTGGACTCGGCCCTGTGTGCTAAAGTAAAACTAAGAGATCAATCGTAGTAGCAGTTCATTATCCATTGTAATCTAATCTTCTTCATAATGTTGTACTAAAATAATGGCGATTTTAATTGATTGCAACAAAACACTGCTGTTCCATAATCATAAGCATTTAGGATTACATTTTGGTAACAAATGTACATAACACCATAATCCTAAATACTTGGCAATTAATTCTCACCCACAGTTTGAAATACGTTTTTATAAAATCATGGACATTGAGTTAAATTAGTGTTTTAATCCGTTTTCTGCAAAACCGTTTGAGCTACACCCGTGGAAACTGGCTTGCTTATTAGTGACATAATAATCTAGTAAACCAGATCTCAGATTTTTTTGATTTTTTTTGCATATTTATCTTTTTCTAGCAATTTTCCTAAAATTACTGATTAAAATTTGACTTTCTGCAATAAAAGATGAATTATTAAAAAAGTTAGCAGAATTTTAAAAAGCTGTGACAAATTTAATAGATTATTAGGTCAGTAACAGTCATGCCACATTCCACGAGTGTAACTGTTGAGAAAACAGAGTTGAAAATTTAAATTTTACCAAAAATGAAGTGATAGAAATGGGACAAAATTCATCCAGCTGTACATGTGCAAAGAGCTGATTCGACGTTTTCTTACTTACATTTAAAAAGGCATCTAACTGGAATTGTTATATAAGGTTTTCACTAAATGCAGGACAAAAAGGGGAATGTTCTTTTAAACAAATAAAAAAATAAATGACAAATTTGGACCGCGAAAGGGCTGTCCATCCTTACGATATTCGATGATTGACATGATGCGCACATGTCGGCGTCCGTTTATTTGTTTCGGTTTTGCGCGAAATAGTTTAATTGAGTTTGATAATTTGTTACTCTAATGAATGTATAATATATTAGCCTTTGGTGTATTTCACATGACAATCTAAATATGTCAGATTTTGTCAACATAAGGCAGACAATATAAAAGTGACCCTTGCCATTAGGCATTGGCGTAAAAACAATATTACTTTATACTCGTTTTGAGGTCCATTAGTTGAACATAGAAGACAATAGATTTTAAACAATGATTTTATTCCATTCTGCACCCATTAAGGACGGTGCACCATTAAAAATCATGTTCATAATATAACAAGTTCCACCGAAATGCTACGGAAATGTAAGAGAGTAACAATGGTAAGTTACAACTTGTTGAAAGCATGCCAATAGCGCGTACATGTATGGCCTCCATGAGCGCTCACAACTGCGACGCAGCGTTTCATCATGGATTGAATGATGCGTCTTAACACAACTTGGGGCAAACGTCGCCATGTTTGTATCAACATGGCACCAAGTTCCTGCAAATTGTGTGGAGAGTTGCTTACCTGACGCAGTCTTCAGCCCAACACATCCCATACATGCTGTATGAGATTAATGTCGAGAGTCCTTGAGGACCACTCCATGACATTGATGCCAGCATTCCTAAGAAAATTCCGCGTCAAATTGGCAGTATGAGGTCTGGCCTTATCGTGTTGAAATGTCAGACCTGGGCCATGAGCTTCCATGAAGGACACAAGCTATGGAATGAGCATTTGCTCTCTGTATCTATGCAGACTGCATCCCATCACCCTGGCAACTTCGGTGACCGACGTCCCCTTATTCAACATGCCAATGGTACGTTCACGTTGAATGTTTGACAGTCGTGGCATTGGAAATCAATGGTCGAGTGAAGACGTTCTTTTGATAGCTCCCGTTGGATATAGCAGAATTTGTGCCAACATACGATAAATCTGGACAAGTATCCGCTATTCATTTATTACTATTATCTGAATTATGCCGCCTAAGCAACAACGAGAAAAAACCGGTGACAAATAAGCAGCATAAATCGACCGAAAATGACGAAACTTCAGTCAACAGACCATGACGATGTGACAGAAGCCGCCATTAACCCGGACCAAGCTTTTCGTGATTTCATGCGGTCAGCGGTGAGTGAAATGCAATTCACATTGAATCATGTCCATCGTACTCAACAGACTTTTCTCGAACGTCTCTCATTATAAGAAACTACACAAACATCATTAAAATCTAGCTTTGAAATGTCAGATATTCACGTTGTTGAAATGTCTAAAGGGCAAAAATCGCAATCGACTGAGATATATTCATTACATTATAATATTACATTACTATCCCATGAGAATAAAGAAATAAATGAAAAAAGGATCGATCAAGAGCGATACAGTCGGGGCTTTAATCTGAGATTCGGAGGTATGACCGAGGTGGCTCATGAAAATCCCATGCAACGTGTAAAACGACTTGTGGAAGAAAAACTGAATTTGAGCAATATTGTCATAGAAAATACGAGAAGGACAGACGATATACATATTAGCAAAATTGTTATACCGTCCACAGCGGCGCGAGGTACTAATGAAAGCCAAGGAAGTACTAACATCCGATGACATATACTGAGGGTCGAAAGAGAAAAACATTGTGCGAGATCTGATGTCAAAGCTTAAAGCCCCTTTCTCACATACACGATTTTTGCTACGGTAGAGAAAGCATTTTCAAAGTTGAAAAATCTTGATGTACCGTAGCAATTCGCGCTCAAATCTTTGCAGTCAAACGCATTTAACGTTGTCTTGAAGTATGCTTTATTCTTACCTATGTCGCTCGTGATGATTGTTTAAATGATACATGCTTAAATGTAATTATGCTTGTAATGTGTTTTCATAGTAAAGCGAATTGATATTTGTTCTTTTTGTGCTACCATATATTTGTCTAATAGCCAATTTTGA
>JAVFBY010073455.1:0-12456 GCA_034781015.1 Tonicella lineata
CGATGCGAGTTGATCTACGGTCAATCAAGTCGCAGGGATATGAGCGGGCCCAGTGAGGCTTTGCGATCGGTGACACAGTGTACTAATGCACACCCTATAGACTAAGTAAGACTAAGCGACAACATACAACACATAAAAAATTTCAATTTGTTTTATTGACTGAACGCGTGACAAGAATGAATGAAAAAATCGAGAAAACTGAAATACGAGTGAACGTTCACGAGGTAGAGGGCTCGTCAGCATTACATCATCATCTCATGGGTCATGTCTTGAGCGTCTTGGAGGGGAGGTAAGCTGTCGAAGTCGTCGTCTCTGAAGGGTGGTGTAGTGGCGAAGGCGTCGAAAGACTCCAGCTGCAGGGCATCTTGTCGATCTAAATAGGCTGAGTAGATCTTTTCAAAGTCAGGTCGGTGCTTTCGTAGGGCGTGGTGGAGTTGGAAGACATTGCCGTTGCCCGGTGATGTCAGTCGTAGTTCGGTCATACGTTTTAAAAAGCTGTGCAGCTCTCGGTCCTCGTCTATACGCTGCAGGGCTTCTGGGAGGTAGGGGATGAAACCAGGCGTATAGGAACCGCAGGGCTTTCCGGTGTATTGTTGTCGAAGGTCGGACAGTATGGGTGAGAGGCAGGAGTCGTAGCAGCCCAACCAGACCTCTTGTAGGGCATCTATGAGGATTGCCTTTAGGGGTTGGTTAGGCGGTAGAGGCGCTCTCGGGGCGGCTGCTGAGAATCCCTCAAGGTGTGTATCCACCGCTTGAAGGAGGGTCGGGTCGATGAGCTTGTCGTAAGCAGACTCGTTTAGGGTCACACCCAGCAGTGAGGGGTAGTAAGCACCGTTCTCCCGGTACTGCACCTAGTGGTGTATGTGAATGAAGTAGGTGTCGTTGAAGTGGGGCTGTCCGAGGTGCACATCACCACAGAGGAGAACACCTGAAGGCTGTATTCGGCGATTCATCTTCTTCGTTTCTCCAGGTGTGGTTTGATTGGGCGTCTCGGGACCAATGGTGCGTTCTATGGAGATCTCGTACATGGTCTTCTTGAAGTTCGACCACCCGGCCTGGGTGAGACGGATGACATCCTCCCCAGGTTTGGTGATGTCTGAGATAGTAACGGTCCGGCTCTCAGCGTCAGTGTGAGTTTGTATGAGAGTTTATACTCTATTGAGGGTTGTTGTTGTTGTTGTTTTGGTTTGACGTCTGGCGGGGTCGCCAATGCAGGTCCAAGAAGAAGGGACTGTGTCTATGTGGTGGTTGCGGTAGGTCGGCTCTTCAGGCGCTGTGAGGGTACTAGTGACCCATCGCTGTCTCGAATTGTGCCGGTTAGGTCGATCGTCATGCCCTGAGGTAGTGTACTGGGCCCGGCAGTCGTCGTCGTCGGTCTCTCGGTGAGCTGTGGAGGTGGGGGTAGAGCAGTAGTATCCTTCTTCTTCTTTGGCTTCTCCAACATGTCGAGGGTGATGTCCTCACGTCTGAGTGATTTAGGCATGATGCTCTCTAGCTGAGTGGTGAATTTTCTAGCTGGCCGGCTGGCTTCTGGTGCTGAGTAGTGAGAGTGAGAGAGTCACTAGTCAGGAGGTAGGAAGGTTGGTCGTAGTCTGGCAGCACTTCTGGAGCATCTAGGGTTGAATGTTATCTGATAGACTCGTGTCTGTCTTTTATAGAGCGGTTGGCGCGCTTTATGCAAAGTATAGAACAAGATGTCAGACAGTACAGCGATTCCATTGGTCTAAACAGCACAGTGCTGTGTAATGATTGGCTCAAATTTCACGTCGTTGATTGGCTAAAAATACGACCCGCTGATTGGTTCAATAAAGCGCGAAGCAGAAGATGTCTCTAAAACCTCTCAGTCCCCTTTGTGTTCTAAAACTACACAAGAAAAAGCTAGGTTGTAGCATATTACTTCGCAGGGTTTTTCCAAGCCTACCAGTCATACAGTACAGTGATTTCATTGGTCTAACAATCACAGCGCTCTGTAATGATTGGCTCATATTTCACGACGTAGATTGGCTAAAAATACGACACGTTGATTGGTTCAATAAAGCGTGAAGCAGGGAATTCCTCTGAAACTTTCAATCCCCTTTTTGTCCTTAAATTGCACAAGAAAAAAGCTAGGTTGTAGCATAGGGAAGTTGACATTGCTTTGATCTTCTGTGTTATTTTGAGCCGCAGGGTTTTTCCAGCCCGTCATAAGGCGCAGGGATTTTCCAAGCCTACCCAAAGAAATGGAGGGCGGTGAGGTCTTTGAAGTTCTCAATCCACTTTTTGCACGAAACGGGAGCTGGGTTTTAGGATAGAAAAGCTGATTCTCTGACGTGTCGTTTTGAGATTCAGCGTGTTTTCTCTCCCGCCAAAAATATCAAAGAAGGCGGTGTTCACATCCTGGGCTTTCAGACACAGATTTTCTTCTACCCGCCAAAAAGATCAAAGGAGCCGGTGAGGCCTTTGAACATTACAATCCCTTTTTTGACTCTAAACTCGACAAGGAATCCCACGTTGATTTCATTGGTCTAAAATGACGGCGCTGTGTAATGATTGGCTCATATATCTCGTCGTTGATAATCAACAATAGGAAGCGTTAATTGGTCCAATAAAGCGCGAAGGAGGGAAATTCTGAAAATCTTTCAATCCGATGGACTTCTATAAAGGGACAATTTATGTCAGCCTTCATTCAACATCCCACCACGACTCGAGAGAAGATGCCTCTGCCACAACCCAGACGAGTCGCTATGATAAGTACCACACAGAGTTCCACGGGGCGACTGAGAGAATCAGACGCAGATAGAGAGAATCAACACCAAACTCCAGAGCCTTCTCCGACAGCTCGTGCCCCAATTGAAGGCGGTCATCGCCTACAGCCAACAACAACAACGACATGGTCGACCAGTGGGGACTCTTCGTAGACGAGCTGTACCCTAACCTATCGCCTGACGACGACGACGATACTCCACTGGCCACACCAATAGATGATCCATCAGCCTTCATGGCCGTGACAGCGTACTCGGTGGGCATGGACTGGACCTTCCCTAATTCCATGCTGGAGCTACTCAACTGAGTCGAGGGGACTCGATTTTTCCAAAGGCCCTTTTCAGGGCCACCCAAAAATTCCGAAAGAACTCTTCCTATGATTTGCAAACAAAACAAAATATGGTTGTTTAAACACTTCCATGTTGTCCCTTCATATAACGTTGTTGTTATCCTTTATCCCAACAACAACAACAACATAAAATATAAGATTCATCACACCGTTTTTTTACTACTTAAATGGTTCAATGCACTGTATATATAGTTTTTATTCTCTTTGGTGAAACTCAGCCTATGTCCTCAGTCCACATTCACTTTAACACAGAACCTGCCTGACTGAGAACAACACATTGCATCATCTCTATTTTGGTCGCGCACGTGGCTGACTGACAAGTATACATTTTGTAACTTATCAAACAATGTTCACTGACCTGGCTAACTCTGCAACAAAGTAACGACCATATCCGGCCTTCGAGGTCAAGTGCTTACAACGCGTCATTTGTTGACTTCTATTTGTCGACAGTGCATATGAACCGATCGAGGTCAAGTACTAGATGTACAGAACACTTACAGTACACTTTCAACACAAAACATTGCATCATCCCTATACTTACAACGTGAAGCGTCGTATGGCCCGTGGAGGACCTAGTACTTATTAAGTAATGCGCACACCCGCGCACTACTATTCATGTAATACAACGTGCTCAACTGGGTCAAGGACGCCTGCAACCCCAATTTATAGTGCACATTCAATTGAGAAAGTGTAGAATGAGTGGCAACTATGTTTTATTGTATTATAACCACTGACACCACACTGGGAAAAAATATCACTGCCGTTGCTATGGTAACCATACGAGTGACGTCATATGACCATATATGGGGCTTTTTATTTAAACAACATGTGCCGCAAGCCCATTAGTTTTTCAAAACGGGATTTAATATATATATAAAAAGAATATTATTTTCCTTATATATGCGGTGGTGACTTAAGATTAATTAAAAAAAATTAATTCTAACGTAAAAAGTTTGCGTTTTCAACACAATTATCCTAAAAAAAATCTGATTTGCTCAAAACTTATTTCTGGAATTTAGTTCACCTTCGGATTCATGTTCGAGAAGTGCATAGAATAAAATGTACATCAATAATATTTACAGAGAGCGAGCGGTCTTGCGGCACATGGTTCATTTACAAGGCCATACCAAACCCTAAAAAGACACAAAAGGTTTTACAATGTTGTTATCTCCCCTTATTGCACATTTTACCCGCTTGGCCTTGTCGTCTCCGTTCAGCCAATCAGAACAGCGTTTTTTTTTCAACATGGCGGCCTGCATTGATTGTCAGAGGAAAAGGCTTTACGAGAATGTTGTTTTACTCATAGAAACAAAATTAGTTGATGACAAATACTCTGCGTACCGTTATTTAGCGTAGGAATAGGTTAGTTTTTGATTATGCAGTAATCTACGCGTGTCAATGGATGAATGTCAATTCCAGAACAGATATGTGTGCGCCAGCTTCTTCTGTTGTTGTTGTTCTTGTATCCTGTGACATCTTGTTTGAAATCTCGCAGTGGTGCAATGCTGAATTAAAAAGGAATACAATAGGAGTAAAGGAGGACATGGGTTGGCAAACGAAAACTTCAGCTGTTGGAAATACTTTTGGTTCAGGTAAGTCCTTAATTTTTTTTTAAATTTTTTTTCTCTCTCACTTCCTCCCAGAACCACAATATTTAGCCTACATCCCATAATATTTATTGAAGTAAAAAATGCGGGTATTTTAATCTCTGAAACTCATTTGCATCCTTCAACCTGTCAAACTTTACTCCTATGGAACACGGATAGATAAAGCACTAAAATTGGAACTTTTGGAAGTAACATTTTTCTGTCAGTCAGAATAGACTTTATCCTAAAGATGGTGTGACATGTGTGTAGTTATACATATTTTATAGATACAATGTAGGCCTATTAGGATCATCATTATCAACATATTTACGGCGACCATTGTATACAATGGGGATCCTAGTTCGCCTCCAAGATTGGACCAACGTTACGGACAGTTTTATTTGGACAATATACTTTCAGCACAGATAATTCAATACACGATTTTATCTTTACAACGACGTCTATGGATTACATTTCTAAAATGTTATGTGGCAGTTCTCTTAATATACAACATGAATTTCGCAGAATTGTTTTGTGAATATCTGTTGGAGCTTAATAACAAGCGTGCTTTTCTTAGGACAGTTTGATTTTCTCTTTCTTCGCTTTAAATGGCATACATATATTATATATAAATCTTCACGAACTTCATACAGTTACGTATTGTGTGGTGTAAGTACAGTTTGTTTCGAAGATGTGTTCTCGGGGAGACCAGAGGTGTTATAGAGGGACAGCGGTTTACTATAGAGACCTACATGTATATCTTCTATGGTTGTTAATCTTTCTCGACAACTTCCCATGATCTTAAACCTACTTATGCCTGAATATTCAGTGAGGATTCTCAAAGACATAGTGCTTTTTTTCCCCTGCTAGGATAGTGCTGTTTACATATCTATTTACGAACTACGTACATTTTTCAAGCATCACAGTTTTGAGTATTTTATTACACTGTTGTGTGACAAGTGACTTGTTACGGCATAAGCTAATACAAGTCTGACAACTAACATTGCCAGGAGAGGATTTAGAATTTTGTTAGAGATACAAACTATTTCAAGTGAATTGATTATGGAGTTAGTACTGGAAACTTTTGTTACGGCAGGTTCTTCCCTTTCCTGTTATATAGACGAGACACACATTATTATTCTATCTGATGGAACTATGCCTTTTAAAGTATTTCAATCTTTAAGTCTCGGGAGTCAGAGGGCTATGGACTTCTTGGGGGGAAGGGACACAGACTGTTCCATTCCTTTTCAATAGGTGTAACAAATATATTAGTGTTTTGTAGGCCTACTCTTAGTCTTTAACTGTCAAAGTGAAAATTGTACCAACTCCCTTGAACATTATCATCATGGCTTATATTCATTGTGGATTTTCAAGATGTGCACTTTTCAACCTTACTGGAACTTTCTCAAAACAAAATGGACATCTTGATCAGGAGAATAAGGCTCAACGTTTTAATACATACAATAAACACTTTGCTTCATTCCCTGCTCTGCAATTGCCACAGTATCATATACTATCTTCAAAGCCTTTCTACAAATTTAATCAGAACTGTGCTAAACTTTTGACATTCTTCAAACATCCTTCTTCGTGTTCTTGGAACAAACAGCTTTATCTGGACACATTCTCTCTACAATCATGGGAAAAATTACCATCAAGCAAAAAAAACATTCACAGTTTAACTGATTGTAAAGCTTGTTGGACTGATTATACTGTAATTCAAGACACTTTTCCATGGAAACAGTCTTTAAAAAGCCCATTACTTAATTTAAAAGCATCTTTGCCCAGTAAAAAAGACATCTTTAATTTGAAAGTATCAAACAAAAGTTCTGTTGAAGTAGGTGTGGAAGTATATCATCAAGTTAACAGCGTATTTAAGGATGTAACTGGTAGACAATTTAACGAGATCTTACCAAGCATTAAAGAGGCTAATGTAGTGTTGAAACCATCTAAGCAGGACAAACAAAAGCAACTAGACAAGATAAGGAAATCTGTGAAAACATCCATAGAAACTATTTATAAATCGACCGATGTTGAGCGACCTTATGCTAATAGAGAATCTTTATCTCATTATCAGAAGGTAGTGCGGAATGAGGTTTTAACTCCACCTACAAAACCAGTCAAGAAGAAAAACCATAGCCCTTCAAATGTAGAACTGAATTTTGAGAACATTTTAATTGAACTTGATGGTTTACCTGATGGTAGCAAAATTAATTGGGAATCTTTAGCACGAAGGCATGGAATTAAAAACACAAATGCAGGACAGGTTATAAAAGAAAAGTTAAAAACCTCTGGATATAAAGTTGATCGTTTTTTTAATTCTTTGGAGCGCAGGAAAGGCAGTACTAGGAGACGTATCAAGCGAAGGCTCATTGGCAAAACTACCATGCCATCCCATTTAACGAAAAAACAAGTTCATTTAGGTATGAAAAGAAAGATAGCTTCTGGACATTATGATTTAGGTGTGCCTTGTGCCACCCAGCCAGTTAAACGTATCAAATTGAGTGAGAATGGAGAACTCGAACAAATCGAATCTAGTGTTCATGGCCAAAAAATTCCAATACTGAACATTAGGAAGAAAATGCTACAAGAAGAAGTAAATCTTAATTTGCTCAGGTTACCATATATGGATCCTTCTACACGTAATCGTTATTTAAAGATATGGCATGACCACAGCACAGTCGACAACCACAGTTTTTTAATAGTCTGTGTCACCAGAGTTTTTGATGAGTCTTATTATTGGTCTAATGAGGAATATTTGGAGAAATATGGAATTTCTTTAAATATTGTTGATATAATACAGCAACCATATATACATATACTGGGCAAGTGTTCCAGCTCTTCACAGGATCAGTTATTGTATCTCGATACCAGACTGGAGGATATGCAACAAATGTCTGAACCAGTTGTTATTGACTATAATGGAGTGCCTATTGTTGTGAATGACATCATTCGTTTCCATCACGGAGATAACCCCAGTCTTCAGTTTGAATCCGGTGTCAGTCATGGTGGAGAGTATTGTTGTGTTTCCTGTCCAGTCTCTGATAAGAATTTCGATAACTTTATACATTGTGCTAGACTGCCAATGAGAACATTGTGTGATATTCAACAAACAGCTATAGCAGGAAGACACGGGCGTAAGGCAGCTATTATATTTCCAATAAGAAAATTTCGGAAACAGCAGTTAGTGGAAGATTTATCTGATCGTGGTTGTTCTGTGGAAGGTAAAGTCGAAGATCTTTTTCGTCGTCTCAAAGATGAGCGTTGTGGTGTTGAAAATGTTCCTGTTCTTCTCTTAAAATCCCCAACACAGCCTTTATCCTCGCTTCACTTGGAGAATCTAGAGATAGCTTCTTTAGAGCCACTACATGCTTGCAAGGGCCACATTGCAAATTTGTTTGATGAGTTGAAATCCAGCCACTATGGTGCACTAGGAAAAGTATTCCAGCAATTTTCTTCCAGTGTTTTTCAAGATCGAGCTGTGTTACGAGGACGTGACTACCGGAACGCTGTGGAAATTCTTCCAAGATTTTTAAAACACCATGAAGTTGATCAGGACATTATCCGGCTAATGGAGTCTCTCTTGGAAATAACCACAATGTTATACTTATCCCCTTCACAGAGAACAAGTGCTCTAGTCCTTCGGTACTACAACCAGACATTCATTCATTTTATGTTGATGAAGAAAGTCATCGGAAAGCCAAAACAGCTCACCACTCGAAAACTGTATGGAATTTATTTACATGCTTTGATTGTACACGGCCCTTTGCTTTTTCGAATAATATCCCCTGTGTTGGTCAACGCTGAAGCCCAAGAAGCTCTATTTAACTCTGTAAAAGATATATGCAAGCATACCACAAATCACCACATGGAAACACTTGCTCCAAACATATTATTACGTTTACAAGCGGAAAAGAAAACAGCAAGAGCGACTGATATTGTGGCTTCGCCTTTCATATGTAGTGATCCTTCCATTATTTTAAAGGAGTGGGTTGATCAGTTTCCATCATCTGTTCAGGCTCATTGTGAGCGCATTGCTGATTATTTACAAGAAGGAGTAGGTGTCTGGTGGGAAAGGAATGATAATGGTGATATTTTGTTCTGTGACAAGCAGTCCATATCAGTATCAGATCAGCCAACCTTAGCTCATTTCCGTAACTCAACAATGGCTAAAGAGCAGGAAAAGATCAAACTGTGCTGGCATAAAATGATAAAGAATACAGATACATCCACTATTGAACTCCCTGTCCACAAAATTCGACATTATGCCGAAGATGGAAGGCTGTCACACATAGCTATTTCTCAGGTACACACTGCATCCATACTTAATATCTGGGTAATATTATACATGTACAATAACATGTAGTGTATCTAAGTATATGTAGTACGGTATAGAGTTAGAAGTAGCTAAGCATACAAAAGCTTTTCCTATTGTAATGTAGGCCTACTAATGTAAATATATAATATATGAATTATCTTCTTTTCCCTACACATAAAATACTAATTAATATTTTACCTCTGTTACAGATACAGGACATTGATATTACATTTAGTTTGGACGATTTACAGCCTAATGCGGGTAAGTTAAACAATTTTACAGCATAACATAGATCTAATCGAGAACAGTGGATCTGTTATGTAGTGCTGAAACGGTTATCATTTTTTTCTAACCGGTAAACCGTTTGAACTATCTGTCGGGTAACCTGTTTCGTTAACCATTTGAGGGTCGTAATACTGAACATAAGTAAACCCGATTACAACAAGAACAGGCTTGCATTTTGTGCTAGTAACTAAAACGATTTAAACATTTATTGTTCAAATTGCTATAAAGCATACCAGATATGTTGCCATCTTTAAAGCCGGGCGTATATCAAGCTGCGTTCTGCTACGACCCGACTCGATTGTCACAGTCGATGTACGCACCCGGCATTTGGAGATAAACATTTTATTACTGGTACATCGATGCGTCTGGGAGCAACTAGTTGCCGGTCGACGCAGCAAAGTAGAACATGTTCAACTCGCTTGCGTCTAGGTCCGACTACCAGCAACTGGTCCGCATGAGCGCGTACATCGACGCGATCGGCCTAGACGCAGACAGTCGGCAGTAACCCAGTCGGAGGAAGACGCAAGCAATCGGCGAGTCGATGTACGCCCCCCTTAATATGTTGTGAACATGATATCATTTAAACAAATTAACCGATTGACTTCAAACTCGATATGGCTTCATGTCATGACGGCGGATGGGAATGCATTTCACCAAATTGATGGCCGCCATTACAGTTTTTATGTGATAATATCTTGTATGGCTTGTGAACATTTTCAGTAACTTTGAAAACGAATTCACCAATTAAGTTTATACTTCAAATGTACCCTTTTCAGGTCAAGAATACGGATCGGATTTTATTCCACCAAATTCATGGCAACAATATAGCAGCCTTTACAGTTTTTATGTAATATTTTCATTTATGTGTTGTAAACACGTACATTTTGAAACAAATGTCCGATTAAGTTTAAACTTGGAAAGTAACTTTTTCAGGTCACAGGTGCAGATGGGATTGCATTCCACCATATCCATGGCAACTTTATCGCCACCATTCCATCGTTATGTGATATTCTTATTTATGTTTTGTGAACACGACAACATTAAAACAAATTTACCGGTTTAGTTTAAACTCTAAAAGTAGTTTTTCTGGTCACTATGAGTGTTGGGATTGCATTCCACCGTATTCATGGCAACAATATGGGCTTTGGCCGCCATTACAGTTTTAGGTGATATTCTCATTCATGTGCTGTGAACATAACTTTAAAACAAATTCACCCTTCGACTTCAAACTTTGGAAGGTGGCCTTTTCATGTCAAGACGACAGATGGGATTGCATTCCACTAGACTGGTGGCAACAATATGACCGCTGTTGCAGTTTATATGAGAAATCATCATAATTGTGTTGTAAACCCATAACTTCAAACAAATTATTTTTTTGACTTAAAACTAGGAATGTGGCTTTGTCCTGTCAAGATGGCAGGTGGGATTGCATTCCACACGACAACTTTAAAACAAATTCACCATTTTACACCAAACTTGGAATGTGGCCTTTTCACGTCAAGATGGTATTGTATTCCATCAAATTCCTGGCAACAATATGACCCCCATTACGTGTGATATTCTCATTTATGTTTTGTAAAAAACTTTAAAACAAATTCACCATTTGACCTGAGAGTTGGAGTGTGACTTTGTCATCTCAACATTGCGAGTGGGATTACAATCCTCCACATTCTTGTCACTATAATGTGGCCGCCATTACAGTTTTTATGTGATATTCTCATTGACGAGTTTTAAACACAGCAACTTTAAAAAACAAATTAGCTGATTAACTTCAAATTTGGTTTGTATATCCCTTATGTCAAGATGGCAATTGAGATTGCATTTAATTTCCACGAAATTCATGGCAACAGTGTAGCCACCGTTGTGGTTTCATTGTAATATTTACACATACATGTTTGCAATAATGGTTAAGACAGCAAATGTGATTGTCAAAATAGGTTCTGTCTGATAGTTGACCTCACTGCCACTACCTTTGTTTTTACAAAGAAAGAAAAGATTCTCAAACATAAGTGGCGGTATGTTGATTTACAAGTTTGTGTGCATTTGTTTTCAAAGTTAGCTTTTGGCGGTGGTCCTGCTAGCTACTCAGCTTAATTGTAGTGATAAATAGTGTGTTTATATTATTAAAGCACCACTAACCACTAAACGAGATGGTAGCTTAAACAATATAACCCCCTGATTAAGCACTAAAATGACATTTCTTTACCTAAAATACCTTTGTATCTAACAGCGTTAGCTTCAACTAGTAGTGTCCAGTCATCGTAGTTTGATCGGGCATGTTGTGGCGCGTACTTATTTATTATGGCCCCAAAGTAAATACCGTGAATATAGTTCACACACGAGGTTTACTCAGGTTGGGTTAATACAATCTTATACTTTGATTTTAAAGACAAATAACTTTCAGCTTATGGCAAAAATGAAAGTTCATAACTTTTTCTATCTAGGGAAAAAAACAGAAACTCGCCGTTTTTCTTTTTATAAATAGTTTTAGACCATTTAGCGGTTAGTTGGCCTTTAAGCTTCCACACCAGTTTTGTGCGCTTTTCGCGTGTCTAAAGGGGGCCTTTAAGACGATTCCACACTGATACCCAACGGCGGTGTACTTAAACAGTAAAGCATGCTGCCAACATCGCATAACCACAATAATGTGAAATGTTATTTATTTGAATGCACTGTTGAAAAGTTCCACTAGACATTCTGGCGGTATCAAAATGCCCGAAACGTTCTATTCTTGACTAGAGAAGGCAATAGATACAAAAAAAAAATGTCTGAATGCGAGGAAGTCCTGTAAACAAATAATTGATGTGTTCTCTCCAAACCAGAAGTCAGCTAAATCTGTTACAGCGTGGTTCAAGGTCGAAGAGTTGTACCGAAACAACCCCATTAATCAAGTCAGTTATAGCGTATCATCATACGACCAGACATTTCCAAGATGGTAAAGTTATTAAACCTCGCTTCCGGGAATAAACGAGTTTTTATCAACATCGATAAAATGTGTATACGCTGATTTCAATCAATAGCCTACATGCATGTCTGAAAATCCTTACACATTTTTGTTGAATGGGTTGCAGACTTAGGGTTAGTTATAATAATTAAGTTATAGATTTTATTTAGTCCTGCTGTGGGTATATTAATATAAGTGGGGTGGGGGAGGGGTAGTGGTGGTAAAAGGGGTGTGT
>JAVFBY010073566.1:0-12453 GCA_034781015.1 Tonicella lineata
GCTTATATTTTATCAATGTTAAGAAAGCATACCTTCAAACTGGTCCACTGTTTTAGATAGTTACCACTCACAGACAACATATACTACCTAAAGGATAACGGATGCAGAATATTGGCCCGGGGTTTCGCGAGACTTATAGGGCTTTTGAGAGCGCACTTATCATGTTTCAAACTGAACAAATAAGTCTGAATTTAATTAATTTTATAAAACAGATATGTTTTGAGTTTGATTTAATGTTTGGACTATTTTTTAAAATAAGCTTGATGATTTGCCTGCCAGACAGGAGGGAAAGATAATACGGTTTACTGATTGGTCGTATTTTAGCGACTCAAAAAATGATTAAGAAACAACCAATCGCAGCTAACGTTAGATGGGTCCCAATCTGTTCCTTCAGCGCAGCGTAAGTAGGAACTGATACCAGTTTAAGATCCAACGGGAATGGATTTCGGGTCTGTTTAGTAATTTGCTCTAGAGTCAAACTAGTTTAAAAATTTGAGGATTCAATTCTTGTACTGGTTTCACTGGGTTAAATTTTTCTAAACTAGAATATTTATAATACAAAAGAGTTTGTTATGCTACTTGTGATTCTCCATATTCTGTCGTTATTTGTTACCATCGATATGCATGGAGGGTTTGTTTTGTTAATTTGACTATTACCGTCATTTTATTGACTGGCATAAAATCATATAAGCAAACAAACATTTGTAACAATCTGCCAAAACCTCAAATTAATTGCGCATTGTGCAACCTATGTATACAGCCCAGCATAAAAAGTTCATGTAGTTCACTGTTTAATATCGCCATTTTGTAGCCTATCTAAATAATATGGTATCAATGTGGGTCGCATCCATAAATTATGGGTTCAGATAATATTTCCCCAATATCAACATACATGTCGATTCCTGGTAAGAAAGCCGATTTGCTGAGATGTTCTGTCCAAGTGTCATTCTTGGCCTGTCCTGTCCCTGATATTGCCGTTGACTATACCACAGAATTTAGACCAAAAATCGACTGAAGCAAATTAAACCGGGTTTTCTATATTTTTCTAGTATGACCCAAAGTATAAGCTTTCCAAAAGTATAAACCTCAGGAATGTGCGACGTATGGTATTAAAATAATTTTTAAAAGTTTGTAAATCTATAATGCGGGTCGCATTAAAGGTTTAACAGACTTAATTATTGTTTTATTACGGTTTATCGCACATTCTTGGGGTTGATATTTTCTGAAAGCTTTTGTTTTGGGTCATATTAGAAAAAATATAAAGAAACCCGATTTAATTCGTTTCAGTCGATTTTTGGCCTAAACTCTGCGGTATTATCCTCTTAATAACCTAAGCTAGCGCACGAGATATAACATAGATATGGAAGATCTAGGTGTACGTAAGTCTCATCTTCACCAGATTTCAACTGAATATCTGGGCGGATTCAGCCATTGTGCCTGTCATACATATATGGTTATCGAACACAATCACATACACGTTAATTTAAGGTCGAAGGGTTCCAAGTCTGGGTTAATAATTTTTGATAACTAGCTGCCAACTCTTTCTGAAACTAAACTATAAATTATCGTGTGCAGGTATATTAGTCCCTGTGTTAATGTGTATTTATACAGCACTGCGTGGTATTTCAGTTCGAGGCTATTTATCCTGTGTATTTCTTTGATTTAAAATGGAGTAAATTTGAGAGGACTTTATCATATCCATAAAACATAGACCAACAGGGAAGGATCGTCTGTTTTCTTGTTACATTCTACTTAAAACAAAGAAAAAATTAAATATCAAAAACAAAAAGTCGTCACAGTTGTCGACATGAACAGATCATGGCTCATTAGACACGGAACTACTTTGGCTTGGTTATGGTTAACTTCGAGTACTCTTGGACATTTTTTGTTCCGCAATTCCATACACACAAAGCTGAAGGTGAATATCGAAAAGCCCCTTGAAAACACAACAACAATTTACAACATATCGACCCGCAGTGGACTAATTTCAAAGCGAGCAGACGACCCTGTGTCATGATGTAACAATACATCCGCGAAGTGTTCTGCCTCCGCAGTTCGTGCCGCAAACAAATGAGCAAGTTCGATTGATGTAAGGCGGTTTGGCTGGCCACAATTAACCGTTCAATACGACTGTCCGGACGTGTTTGTTCAACCCCCTGCCACCACGTGCTCGTCTGGGGCAGTATCGAACATGTCATGCCTTCAATGTCTACCATGGTATGGACATATGACTTCAGTACAGTTCAATATACTTTTCAAAACTACAACTTACTGCATCATGATGGTTAACCCAATAAACTAGGGCGAATGATTTTTAATATGTACATTAATTTTTCATGCGAACTGGGGTTTTTATTTTAACCTTCCATATGTAGGCCCTACAGTATAGTTAAAAATGTTATTTGCTTATTTTGTAATTGCCATCTATGCGCACCATTTCCACATATTTCTGTTCTCAAGTAATGCAAATGATCATTCTGAAATATAGAATCAAATCATTCCTCCCTTTTGTCGCGTGTTTGTATTGATGATCCAGCTTGTTGTTCGCCTAACATGAACTAACTCTGCGCGTAGAATGTTAGTACAGATAACGTGTCGATATACACGATTTTACATTGGGTTTTTTTCTGCCTTTACTGACTTCACAATCGGTCCTGTCACAACTGTTTGTCACTGTTTAATTCTAAATCAGTTGGCAGTAAAATTAAGACGATTCATTCGCACTAGTAGCAGGCCCTATTGCAATTGCAACAAAGATGGCTTGTCATTACACTGCTATTTTTCTCAGTGCCAATAGTTTTATGATCTTATAATCAGGCATGACAGCTCTGGAAATCTCTTCAGACTCCAAAACATAGAACACAAACGCAGGCTGCCAGATTTTGATGATGCCAGATTTTGACATAATAATAGCTAACCACGTCAGTTCCATTAATTATTAATTAAATTGCCGCAATTATGTCAAAAATAATCCCGTGCAGTCCACGAGACGGTATAGCTTAATCCTGCAAGAAAACACCAGGCCGGATATATTAACCAGTTTGCTGGGCTTTAACAAATCAATTCAAGCTAACGGTATTTACCTTAGCGAGACAAATCACCCACAATTGCCTCTATACCGTGTTGACATAGCCATTTTTGTAAAGTCGCTCCGATAACTGGGTCAAATGCAACCCAGATTTAGAAGACTTGGTAAATTAGCGTGGAAATTTCGTGTTACCTTTACCCTTGCCATAACAACTGAGCAATTTACTCTGTGCCTTGTCCTATTTGGGTCACAATGGTGTTAAGCTTTTAGGGGTGCAACGAATTGTTAATTTATGGGTTGTAAGTTTAGTTGGATTTGTACATATTGGTCTATTGGATCTACATGGGCCTAGTGTTGTTTTTGTCGCTGTTGATGCTTTCATATAATTTGCTGTGAAATGAAATATCAATTCGAATGGGCGTCATTTATTGGAATATTCTAGATTATCAAAATATTAGAATAAACTTAGCTCTATTTATATTATCAGTGGACTTAACGTTTCATTTGTGAATCGCCATTATTAACTGTGTGTGAAAACTGAATAAATTAACTCCAACTTTCCATTATATCCTTAGACGTATTCATCGAGCTGTTAAGTCCGCTTTTTACACCAACCCAGTCAACTTGGCAATGCAATTATCATAAAACGTGCAGCGTTTAACTTGGTCTTTCTTGTTCGAGTCTGTTGAAAAGTCATCAAGACGGAATTTGCTTTGAAATAGATCCCATTATTTCCTTATATTTTGACTTGATTCATTATTTAAGTGTCAGTGGATTTCAGAGAGCCTCTCGCCGTTTTTTTGAATAAATTTAGCATAGCCGTTTTGATTCCGTCCTTAAAATTGTTCGAGTCCACTAGACAATTTGTTTTCTCAACATAACATTTAATCGGTTGTCAATCATTGTTGTCGAATGCTCTTCAGACTGTCAATCATTAGACGAGTTTAGAATCTCTAAATAACTCAAGTTTAAAAATTGAAATAATGAAAATAAAATAAATGAAGTACTCAAAATTCTAATTTTAAAAATTGTTGGTCAGTTTTAAAGGAATACGTTGACCTACTTTATTACAGAAAATGACCCAAGCCGACAAAACAAAAATAACGAACAATAATAAAAAATGAATATCGAGCATACGGCTTTTGGATATTTGTGTGAGGAAGCCTTTTTATCCTTTCAGGCCTCTATACAGCTTGTCTTGAATATGCCCTATACCATACGATACAGTTTTCCATACTCATTCTGATGGTCTATAGATATTTTAATCAATGCAGAGAAAGAAAATGTGACATGCCTCCACCGGGGATCGAACCCGATACCTTATATATACAATTGTTGACAGTTAAAATTGTTAGAATTGCGATGTAACGAAAACAACACAACTGTATATATTAATTTTGCAAATTCGTCAAGTTCGTCAAATATCAAGTTTTTCACTGACATCCCGCTGACCCATAATCTCGTTTATAACGATGGTTACAATTAAAACTCTTTCCAGTTCAGGTTTTTTCATAATATTCCAGTTGTCGTATTTGGTTTATCATGTATTTTTTTACATGCATTCTTTCCTCCAAAGCTTGACAATTTGACCTTTTTATAGTCTTGATATACGGCTGTCCTATACAGTTAAATACCATTCACCTGTGCCGTGTGAATATTAAAATCTATAACAAAAAATATTTAAAAAATACTGGGGCAGCTTAAGGCGTGTCTGGTTTTGAAGAGCTTTCGTGACAAGGCGTATTAAGATTTGACATTCATTGAATGATCGACGATTTGGCCTAAGCTATTATCAGACTGTAGACAATCAACCATCCATCTTCAATTGCTCAAGCCACTTGAATTTCTCAAATCGCACAAGCCGAGCCTACATGCGTGTCCAATGCTGTTCCAGCAAGTCTATGCGAAGCGCCTGTTGGTCATGGTTTAATTGCGCGTTTGTAATGATTTTAGATTGTAATAGATTGGTACTGTACATCCAGTTCTACGTAATATCACGTATGTTTATTACGTTTTAACCGTTTCTGTTGCGTGTTCTCAATTTCCAATGCCGAAAAAGAAACAAAAACAATTCACACAGGTGTATTATTTAGTCTGTTTGCCTGTTCGTTGCATCTTTGCTCTGTGATTAGGGATAGGATGGTTACAGAAGACCTATTTTTACTTCCTGATCACGTACGGCGTTTACGTAAAGGATTAATTGCCATTTGACCATTAATGAGAAATTCTGATGAAGTATTTGTCAAAAGTAACCGGATGTTACACTAGCTTTTTTCTCTACTCTTTGTAAATATCTGAACAAGTCTCTTAGAAAATTAAGGTCGTTAGCAGTGAACTGTTTACGTTTGACAGCGAGCAGACGACCAAAGTAGTCCGTCTGCTGATTGTCACGCGCCTCGAGCTTAGCGCTTCTACATACGCTACCAGCCTAATTACTCTAGAAGCGCCACTCACAAAGGAAAGAGTTGAAATATTACTTGTAACAGATCGTCTAAAGATAGCTACACTTGTGTTATAAACAGATGTTCCTGCGTGATTGCGAGAACTTAACAAGAGAAGAATGATGCTTGCTTTTTTTTCTCTCATTCTTTCGCTATGGCCCGCTTCACCATTTTACCCGTGTAGTTGCGTAGGCAGACAAGACTAAGAGCTCACACGACTCTGCTAAAACTCTCTTCTATGACACGCTGCCAAATAATTGTAACAGAAAAACAAACCGAGATACCATTTCTAATTATAAATACTTCATTCAATCCTCAGAAATGATTGTGGTATCAGATATCCCCTCCATAAATACGTTGACACATCTAAATATTGAACCTTTTTTAGGTAGGCTACTTTTTAGAAATGTTCTTAATAATCTCGTTATAATATTTATTTTATTGTATTTATTTGTGTAAATACTTCTATTTAGTTCTCCGCATGATGCGTGTCCCTGTTTTGGTTCACCGGAATGCACTCTGACAAACAGGCAATTTTGCCCAGCTAAAATACCTTGCCTCTGGTAAATATTATTGGGTATAAAGTAAGACTTCTTGAGAGTTTATTATAGGTAATAATAAGGCATTCAAGTTATGTTCTGAGAGTATGACAAATCAACCTAAAACAAAATCTATAAACAAATTGACTCACAATACCATCACTTTCCCTGCTAATTAATGTGCCATTTTTTTTTCTTTTAAAATTCATATAGGTTACCACATTATAGCCTACAGAACCTAGCATCTCCCTTTCGTACTTTAGTCCTTGTCCGAAATTTGGACTTTTTTTATAAATGGCAATTTCTATTTACATGATTTCCGATGTTTCTGTGTAGAAACAAACATCGTTTTCAAGCAAAAGGGAAACAAAGATATCACCAAAGCACACAAAACAAGACAGCTGCTAGCTGACTTTAAGTTTGATAGCTTCCATATAGTTTATACCTTAATAACATTTAGTCCGACATAACATAAACATGTGCAAGTTTCAACGCAAACTGCATGGCTATCCCAAATGCAGTGCATGCAACACTGGAGCGGAAATCTTAGGTTGCTTTATCTGTGAAAAACCTATTAGGAACAGGATCGTTATCTGGCGTCCATACACTAAAGCGTGTCTTGTTCCCTCGGAGCTGTTTGTGTTTATGTTTTTATGCAACCAGACTTTTGTTGTAAAGCAGCGTTCAATTAATCCAATATGGGGAGCACTTGACACCCTTGTATATGAATTTCGCGCACTCCAAACAGAAATGCACGTGTTGTGTTTTATTGGATCAGACAGACTTACTTAAGTAGACATCTGACTGAAATCTCCATTGGCAAAACGCCATTAGTGTTACACCTGCGTCGTATGCAGACCGTTGGTGTATTGTGTTGTCAAGTTAATGGAAATATTTTCTTATAATACTGTACCAACTAAGACATATGCCCAAATATCTCTCCCGAGGTTCATCCTTTAATTTCTTCTTCCTTGTTCCAAATTGACCCCATTTAACAGTTTGTTTAAAATACATCTTTTTAGTTATAGACTGTTACGATTTGAAAGTTTGATTCTTCTTTGAATTGTGTAAAACAAATGCCTTTAAAAACTTGCCTGCGGTCAGAAATCTATAACATCACTTTGAAAACATCCAGCTATATCCTCCCTCACAATGGCATGTAATTAAAATCGGTACAGCATGTGTCGAAAGAAAAACAGGCCTAAAACACCAAAATATGCGCTGCTTTTCTGATCCCTGCCAAGTTTGAGAACATGTTCGAAATTATCCTGTTACTGTTTCTCGTTTTGAGATGTATCTGTATTATTGGTGTATTTAATTTGAGTAAACAATGTCTTAATATCAATACCAGTAAACTAGGACCATAAATTGCAAACAGTTGTCAGGAAGGAAGTTCTGAGAGTTAGGTCTTAAAGCTCGCATTATCCTCGTGAAAACATAGGAATATATTAGTTTTGTAAAACTAAAATTGGCAAAATGGAAAGCTTTTGACTAAGTGTATGGGCAAAGGAAGAAAGAACAATAAATAAATCACTTTTTGTGAAGGAAAAAAACTGGTAGAGGGTGAACTCCTCCAAATTGAGGTCTTCCTGTGAAGATCTGTATTTCTTACAGCCTATCAAGTCTTGTTTCTGTGACGTTGACAAATGAGTTGAAAAATGGAATGTTCTGTTTGTGACGTGGAAATTCTGCTAAAGCGATACATCTCACTTCAATTCAACAGCCTGCGTTTTGTTGCCTGCGTTAAAGAGTTCTACAAGGCTCACTTCTAGGCCCGCTGCTTTTCTTTTTTACTTGAACTATTTACACTATCGTCCGCACCGGTCCAATCTCACCAGCAAAATAAAGCTTTACATTCCATTTTGAAGTTTGATAAGAAATAAACCAATGGCCCAGTAACTAGGAAAAATTATTTTATTAATGGGCTTCGGTTGACGTTCACAATACGAGTGCTTATTTACAAACAGTTCAATTAAGTCTATCTCAGTTGTAATGCCCTTGTGAATCTTAAATCAACAGTTATAACAAGATACAGCTCTCATGTTTCCTTTGAGTGGTTAGGTTATGTGAGATAACTATTCGCTTTTTATCATCATTTTAAGTACATACTCTGACATCGATTCAAGAATGACATTGGTATACGTTAAGCATTAATAAACTGACATAGAAGACCAAAGTCACTACTCCGAGAAACGACAAGATAGGCATGTTAAGTTTCGGTTTCTCAAACCATCACCAGGACTGAAGAGACAGTCAGGTTGATGTTATTTATATACCGTACAAGTAAAACAAAACAATAGTTTATTTAGAGGACATGTTATTGTAAAAACTTAAAACAAAGATAGGTTTTTGTTCGCTTTTAATCAATGGTTTAGGTGGGGTTTGATCTTTTTAATTGTTAGAGCTTGTCTCAACAAATGTTCTGACCCGACCTGGGCAGACAAATTTATAAACAATTGTTTTCAGTAGGGATTTTAGTTTTCTCACTAATAAAGCATTGTATTTTAGTGGTTGAGTTAGTATTTTAAATTATATAGGCTGTTTAATCTGTTTTTTGATTTTCTCAATAGTACTATTTTTTTCTCCCCTTTTCCCTATATATGGTAAATCAACATAGCTTTTAGGGATTTCACTGTCATTATTTCTTTGTACAGAATTTTGAGTGTTCAAGCATTTGTCGATTGGTTACATAAGATGGGAATCCATTCCAGGAGGAAAAATTGCATTAGATCAAGTTTAAAGGATTTAATGTGGAGCACAGTATTTTTAGCTCTGTTAACCATAGACTTGATCCATGCAGTTTTATGGTGCAACGAATGAAAACTTGATTATTTTGTAAATTGTCCAGAATGACTGTCTTTTCTGTAAATGTGGATTCCGTCTTTAACATGCGTATCTTGTCGTTTCTCGGAGTTGTGACTTTGGTCTACCGTCTGCTAAGTTAAATTATTCAGTGGGAATCGCAGTGTATTAATATACTGGTTGTTATTATATATCCAATTGAATATCATCATGGTATTTATACAATTTTACTAATGTATATCAAATAATGTTTCTGTAAATTCATGGCCCGTTTCTTCTGCTTTCTTCCAGGTTTCCCCAGTATGTCTACCCTTCAGCGTACATCGCCAGTCCCAGTATGTTAGTACCACCATCACCACTTTCGCCCACCACCGCCACCTGTCAGTATTTTGATTACGCCTCGCCATTCGCCGCACAGTACGCAAGCGGCTATGAGACATATCCTTATTCGTCCACGAATGGCTATGCCAGTCCGGCCGCCGCCTTCACTTATGCCCTCCCTCAACAGGCCTTGTCAGCGAGTGCCCCAAATCACTTCGCGCACTATCAGCCAGCGCAGGTTCAAGAACGTATGCAATAATGACTCGTGATTAATAAAGGAGGGACAGAAATATCTATACAGAGAGAGAGAGTGGACTTTCTCCAGCAAATGAACTCCTTCAAGTGAATGAATATACCACTGGAGGACATTTTAATACGGTGGACAGTTGAACAAAGTCCTATAAGTGCTTTGTACATAGAGCGCCACCTGGTGGACTTACGTCGCCATACCAACCACCGAACAAACTTTCATTATGGAAACGAGGACGTCACCATGACAACGATAGAAAGTTGGAATTATTTTCACAGATATTGTTTCATATCATTGTAGCTATTATTATCACGTGATCTCGCTATGCAAGGCTGTTTTATGGCAACTGTATTTAATTATATCCTTGTTCTGTATTGTTACGTATATGTTGCTATCCCCAGCGCGATAACATGTTGTTTTTGTTGTTGTTGCTGCTGTAGTGGAAAATAAACCATGCCTTTGTTAAAAATTTGGATCGGATGTGAGAAGAGTGTGAGGATATGGGAGCTTCTGTGTAACCGGAAATGACGTAACGTGATCTTAGAGTATTTTGCTGTCATTTTTGTTTCCTTTCATGTCCCATGGCTTGGTTTTAGGCCATGTTGACCAACAATGCGAAGTTGTCATATTATTTGTTACAAAAACTCATTTTTTTTATCTCTAATTGTTTCATTTTTGCTACTGTTGCTGTAAATACTAGTTGAACCTTATCAATCATATTTAGTAAATGTACACTTTCGACTTTACTTTTAATGATAGTTTTCGATAAACCGGAAGTAAACTTAATTGTCAAGAACAATGGACAACTATTTTGATAACTACTATAGTAATGTGCTAACGTCTTGAAATAAGTTCTTTCACATATAAGATCTACGTTAATTTTTCTTACATAACGTAAATTTCTGGGAAAATTTTATTTTATGGTTAATGATAGTTTCTTGTCTTACATTTTTGGATTTCTTATTCAGAAACCAAGAATTTTTTTTCATGGAGCACCAAAGAGCTTTTTGTCGCATCGTGTCATAAATAGGTCATTTTAAGTCTTTAAATGGCTTTTTATATATTTATATTTATATATGCAAGATATAAGTGTCTCGTAAATGGTTAAGCATAATATTATATGTCAATAGAAATCGTGTAGATAAAACGAAATTTAATTATTACATGTATTAGGTAGTTAATGTTTACTAATTTAATCAAGCATAAGTAATATTTAAATAATTTAATCAAGCATAATTAATATATATAGCAGGTTATGTGTTGTGAATCAATACCAATTGTTACCATGGTAAAATTAACCGTCCAATCAAAAATCCCTAATCAGAACCTCATTTGCCTACTGCTGATTATAACAACGAATCATCCGTCCTTCAAAGGATTATTTACAAATGTACTAACTTGTGGGTCGTCAGTGCGCATGCATATCTAGGTTTGTCTCGGTTTGAGTTTATAGTTGGCTCTGATCGAGACGCAGCATTCGTAATGTCTCGGTTTAGGTTTATTATCCTTACCAGTTAGCGACTCACTTTATGGGACCAGAAAACTTCGTGTCGTCTTATAGTTCGTGCACAATTATCCATTCCTCCATATCTGTAACACAAGAATGATTTTCAACGAAATGGTTGTTTTTTTGTCATTTAAATAGGATGAAATTTATATGGAACGGTGTAATGATAATTTTGATAATCTTAATAGACTTCCAGAAAGGAAACCATATTGATGCTTATAGTGACATGTAGCTATTTACAAGGGCTATTTACAAATACCGCACCCGAACGACGTCAGAGAATGTGTTTGAAGTGGCGTTTGAAGTTTGGCTCCAGAAAATAAGAAAGACTAGCAATACTGCATAATATAGGCTACTTTTTACGATAATCAATTGTAAGCATTTCTCAAGAGTACAAAGAACTATCATTACACCTTTCCTTTAATGGAATAATATCACGTGACCTTGGTCTGAAGTGTAGAAAAGTGGGTCGCTATCTGAGTCTATGGAGAACCAGGGAAGTGAAATATCGCTAGCCACGTCATTCGCCAATGTTTATATGTTTATATGGATATCAGGTTTGTATGGAAGCCGATTTGGAAGATCATGCTCTCGTTAAAGTCTCATCGCGAGAGAGCGAGATAGCTTCATCCGACTTTCATAGATTTGACATACTTTTAAATCTATGCATTTGGGACAAGTTTATGTATTATCTGTGACTCTGGGGTTGTTGTTTTTTTTTCTTTTTTTTTAAATCTGTATTAAAGTAATTATTCTCAGTATTCTATTTATTTTGGACACAAACCCTTTTGGATAAATAGTATTTAAAACTATTGTTGTAATATTCTAGACATATACGAAAGAATAAATTAATTATTCTTATTTGTGCATTTGTCTAAATCATAATATATTATTTATCATTACCTATATAAATACGCTAGGCAACGCCTTATTAAGTTAATATCTGAAAGTTGTATTAATTATTTAATTGTAAAGCTATTTTAATTATTATTATTATGATTATGTATTATTATCATCATTATTTTATTGTTCTATTATAAAACACACTTTTTCTTTAATTATTCGAAAAAAAGAAAAATTGGGCTTTAACAACCGTTATTTTGTCAATATGATTTAAATATTTTAAACTTAGGATTTCGGGAATTGTTATATTTCAAGCAAATTAAAGTGTTTTCAAACATGGCAATTCTATTGAAAATTCAAATATAATAATACACAAGTAGTCAATTATGTATTTCTCAAATTCATAAAACTGTCAAAATTTAAATAAAAACACCGTCCTGTTCATTCATGGATTATAAAATTCTTATTTCTATAATGACATTTAAAATGTTAAATTTAAAGATTATACAATTTTTAGGATTGGTATGCAATCTCTCGGGCCTTCCTATATAACTGACTGACATATCTATTTAATTAATTAAATAAATAATCAAATAGGCTATTCGAGGCTTTAACAAATTATGCGTTTGGTAAACTCAATTATGATTGGTCGTCAAGCAAGTCATGTGACTCGGCTTATTTTGCTTACGTCAGACAAATATCAGTTGGAATTTTTTAGTAAA
>JAVFBY010073677.1:0-12452 GCA_034781015.1 Tonicella lineata
TAGCCCCCCCCCCCCCCCCCCCCCGCTGACCTCTTCAGCGACCGTCTCATCGAGTCTCTCACCGATCACCTCTCCATTGGGCAGCGCCATTCCACGACAGAGTATCTTCCTTGCATCGGAGTCACACGCCGCCCACAGCGATCTCAGCTGGAGACACCGCCTAAAACACCGAGACGACAAAAGGAGGCCCGCGACTGGAAATGAAATTCCGACTTTCAAACGTAAGCCATGAATACACTACAGCGCATCCTCGCTGATACACCCTGGACGGCCCCCGTGTTTCGAGGGGTGTTTGCCCTTAACCAAAGATCTACCCACCACCACCAACCCTCTGTCGGCTATATCTTAAACACGGACCCGTGTGATCGGCCCGGGAGCATTGGGTCTCGTTCAAGCCATCACACATTGGTTAAACACGAGGACCCGACGCTGGACTTGGGATACACAGCCGTTACAAAGCTCCTTGACAGCGATGTGGTCAATTCTGTCTCTACTACGCCTTACAGCGAGTGCAAGGTGTCTCTTTGGAGAGGATCGTCTCTTGGTTTGAGGGTACCCCACTCGACAACGATGTCATGGTCTACGACGTCTTGGGTCGCCATTTCCTAATCGATGCCTCTTTTGGAACGTTGAATTGATGTCGCTGTAAAGTGAAAAAGACGGTATATTATGATTGTACACTGTTGTGATAAAAAAGAGGACTCACCAAAAACGAACGTGTTAAGTGTCTGTTTATACTATAGTGTGTGAGTTTTGAGGGGTGTAGGGGGCTGGTGTTCATGTTTCGGCAATGGTTTCCTCAGTACACCGCACTCAATGTATTGGACATTCATTGGTTGTCTGCATACATGTTTTTATTCCTTCGTAGACAGTGCGAGCTGGCGTGTTTAAAGGTAGGTGGGTGGTACACCAGCGTCTAGCACAACATGTCCCCCGACATCGCTGGCTGTGGTCGGGTGACTTGGGGTCGCTCTCTCTCTCTGGTAGGTGGGTAGGTCTGTCTCTGGTGCTGGAGGGGTTGATGTGAAAAGGTGGTCGTGGTCACTTCAGCCTCTAACACGGGCCAATCCGTTTAAAAATGTAGTAAAATGTCTGACTCTGGTTATGGTAGATCTCGCTCTCTGGTAAATGATTAGGTCTGTCTCGGGTGGTGGTCGTGGGGTGGCCGTTGAGGTACCATTGAAGGAGGGTTGTCCCTACTAAAATTTTCTCACCCCACATATTACCAATTAACGTCCGTCTGGGTTGGTTAAGAATACCGGCCTCCTCAACAAAGGTCCGCATGTGTGACCCGACGTCACCCCGAGAGATCATAGTGTTCTAACAATTCGGTGGGCACTCCGCAAAGGAAGGTTTAAGATGGTCGTTGACGTGAAGACTACACAAATCCAAACAGCTGCTTCTCATGATCGGCTTCTAACAGTTGACTTTGGGATCGGGTCTTGAAGCGGAGTAGAAAGGGGGCTCGGGCCTTTAAGAAGTCAGCCATCAATGGGCAATCCGATAGGGCTTGATGAAATTCACTCTCCCACAAATCCACAAAGGCATAGTCGAAATGTTTGACGTACATGGAATTCATGTTGGTGATGTTCCGGTGCTCTTGTTCTGATTGCCCGCCTTTGGTATTATGCTGACCTTGTGCGTAGGTACATCCAGAAACAACCGTTAATTTGAAAGTCCCTGGATCGACCTCCCATCATAGCAAAGCCATCCACCAGTAAGCCATGATCACTCACACGTGTCTCCGTATTGTTGGCTTGGTGTCGAATGGCTATACGTCGGGCATGGGCTTCCCACTCTTACCACTGGTCTGCGATGTGAGTGATGGAGCGTTTAAGTGTAAACACACTATCGTTGGTGGGTGCTGGTAACCAGCGAGCGTATAATGGCCAGAGGGCATCTCCGAGGCTAGACAGAAGAGATGTAAGGCGTTGGCGTCAAACCCCACGATCTTTTGACACGTCTACCACCACGAATCTTGGTCACATACTTTTTGTGATGTCGATTAACGATGATGGAGGGTCCACTCACGATAGTTCTCCTCAAACTACATGTCAGCATCCCGCTTCTCTATTAGTGAAAAGTAATCCGTCAGATCATGAAAAAGGTAGCGTAGAGTTAAGCCGGGAATGCTGATACATTACTTGAAGACGTCCAACCCCAAGCCCCGGTATAAGACCGCCATTTTTCCGCTTCTTCCACTAAGAGGTCGACGTCCAGATTGTCATCCCCTCTCGCACTCACATTTGCTGGAGATCTGTGTAGTCGTCATGGGACATCTCGGTGCGTTTTAACGTGTCGTGGAAGGTCATGCGTGGAGGTAGAGCCGTCTCGCTGAGTCGCGCTAAACTATCCATGTAGGTGTAGCAGATGTCGACCTTGACAAGACTACAATCATACGCCTTGGTCCACTTGTCGTAGCTGAAACCAGGGTCTAGTTAGTTACAAATATCCAGAAATAGGAGGATCTCTGTCGCAACAGCCATGTGGGCTTGCTGTTTCTTTATGATGTACTGGAGTGAGTCTCGATGGGCTAGGTGGGGGTATATGTACCGCTTCACCATGTTTAATTCGTATTTAGTACTATTTACCAGTTAGGGCGGGGAGTTGCCTTAAATATTTGCATAACTTCTTGGCGTAGTGTGGGTGTTTGGCCTTAGGCTCTCCAGGTACCACGGCTGGAATGCGTTCGTCTAATGTAGTTATGACATCGGCAAATCGTTCACACATGAATTTGTAGCTGGAATAACTGATGGTGTCCAGGAAGATCGCAATGAAGTCGTAGGGATCACCGCTCGATACAAAACATCAGGGTTGTTGGTAGACCGGGACGTTGGACTTCATACTGACGGTCATACAAATTTAAATCATGGTGGTGGTGCACATTTCCAAAGATCGACTGCGGCAGAAGGCTCGCTGACCCCAGATCACGGGGTCGTGGTTGGTATAGTCCCGGTGATCTCGTAGTAATGTTGTAAGTGTAACTTGATCTCGGATAAGCTGTGAGGTGGTCAGGACTGGTGAACTGTATTTACACGAGAAGAAATACCGCACTTGACCAGTTTCCCGATACCGTAAGATGAGCCCGTAGGCGAAATTTATCTTGAAGCTCGTGGTTTGGTCGGCGTACATCGTTTATATATAAGTATCTAGCGACTCCGCACCCGTCCATCGAAAGTTGTATAAATCCTGGACTCGCCGGTTTAGCTGGAAGTGTTGGAGAATGGTACCCCAGTACTGTTTGTATAGGGCCGCGACGTCCGCTGGTCCCCGTATCCCCGCCGCTGGTATGACTACTGGGTCGTCCGTTGACAGATTTGGTGGTGCCTCTGCTGGTAGTGCGGCCGGTACTGGGGGTAGTGTGGCCGGCCATGGTACACGGGGATACCGGGTGGGCTTGCCGGTCGTGGTGGTGATACGTCTTGGCTTGGAAGTATGTCGGGTTGGAGAGGAGGCGGCGCTTGCACCCTCTTGAGTTGGCTCGACACGTCGTAGTTTCAACGGTGGCTCAGTGCTCTCAGGTAGTTCGGCCCTGTGGTTAGGATGCACCAATACTGGGCTTGGTTGGGTTCAGGTATACTCCCACTTGTTACTGATGCCTCGTTTCAACGTTGCTAGTATGCGTGGTGGTGGTGGTCTCATTGCTGCTGTCGTCACGGGTCGCTTCTTCGCTAGGTTGGGTACACTCGCCATCCGGGATCGCGCTCTGGTGGTGGCTCTCCTGCCTGTCTCGAGTTAAGTTATGCTTCGGCTTGAAGGTTTGGCTGCATAGCTCGTAAGTGAACATCGTGAAAGGGTTTTTTCTGTTGGTAGGGGAAAATTTTTTCTCCGTAGTTAGACGAGCTAAGGCGTGTGTCTGAATGACAAAGTGATCACAGCTAGAGAGGCGCGGCCTTTTATAGGCGCTCGGTCGGTTGACTGGCTTAAACCGGCTGAAACTGTTTTCCCCCGAAATGATGGACTGTTTATGTCGTTATTAAGGCATTTATGCAAAATTATGGAACGTCCGATGGAAAAGTGTGACTTCATGACGGGGTATCGTCGTGTTGAAAAAAAGATGATGCATACTGTACAGCACTAAAAAAAACGCGGTCTATAGTCAATGCATAACCCGCAGTACAGCAATCAACACAGAATCAGTGTTGGCTTTGCGTGTCTAAACAGCCCTTTGCATTATCCCTATTTTGTTTAGCCGCTGGCCTGGTTAGAATTCGCAACATATGTTGCCCCATGTTGAGCCAGTCTTCGAGTTTCAGGATGTATAGACACTTAAGTATACGTACAATTAAACCCAGTGTTGGACACCTTCCTGACTGAGAAGTGCACATTTTGCAACTTGTCATACATTGCTATCTGAGCTGGCTAGATTTCGCGACCATATCCGGCTTCAAGTCATAGCAAGATGTATAGAGCCTTAAATATACATAGGCCGAGTCACACGCCTCGTCACTACTTAAGCAGTATAGTCACCGAATAGTCATCGACTGACGCCTGTTAAAGGGATAGGGAGAATTGTCACTCCTCTTCACTACTTTTTATGTATATACTCCGACTCACCAGTGTGTTGATGGAGTGGCTCCTACTCACTACTTAAACCGTATACCGCTTCACGCCCTACTCACCACGGGACCAAATGCCCGAACGTGGTGTAGCCCTATCTAACTCCTACCCAATACTTAAACACTATATACTCCGACCCACGCCTGTTGAAGGGATAGGGGGAATTGTCCCTTCGACACACTACTATTGAAAAGGGCGGCACGAGGGCACTAGGGCACTGAAGTCAGTACCTTGTGTGGGCACCGTGATCACTGCGCAACACCTCCTTGGCATAGACTGAATGGGTCTTTGAACCCGGGCACATGGAATCCTAACACATTCTTCATGCAGTCCATGGAACAGTTTCGGAAGCGTCCGAGGCGCTGGGTTACTCTGGCGTAAACGTCTGTCCAATTCGTCCCAAAGATACTTAATAGGGTTGAGATATGGTCACACTTTTTACCAGAGCCCCACAGCGTTCTCTTTTCCCCAAAATAACACATATGTTTAATTTATAGTTTATTCTTTATAAATACTTTCAATTTTAACTTAATTTTAGAATGATATGCTTAATGCTCACGTCATAGCCTTACAGTTTCTAATAGACTCAAGGCGGTGTAGATTAACGATAACTGCCCTAAAAATATAGATTTGGCATCAGAATATGACATACTTTCAAACGGATGTGGATATGTGCGAGCAGTAGGTTATTTGCACGTGTCAACTCTTCTCAACGACAATTTCGCAGGATCACCTCCATTTAAAGCCGACAATTTCAGTATAGGATGAAAGGACCACTGTTTGCATCAGTGCCGCACGCCCCCCCCCCCCACCCCCCCTCCTCCCATTCATACTTATTAAAGCAAGGTATTCCAAAACAGGTCGCCCGTAAGGAAAGTAATGGCAAGTAAACCTTACAGACAGATGGATGTCTTTTCTCAGAAATAGCTTTACCGACTACGCCATTTTGTTTTTCTGCAACAATGATCCGTTCGTATCGATTAGTCTCTCAATTGTAATCCGTGAATGACACAATAAATGCATCCGTCACTGCACACAACTCTCCAGTTGTTTCTCAGAAGAATTCCTCCCCAAAAATACACAATAAGTTAGTCTCCTAATTTGACGGTCGAGTATTCTGAATACAGTATCTTAAAACAACTGGCCAATATGATTAAAATCATATCAATATAGCTCCCCGGTATTGTATTGTCGCAATGTATTGTACATTGCGACATTATAATGCCGGGGAGATAATATAGATCTGATTTTTAGCAGATTGAACAACGGGCCTAACGAGAGAGTACGATATTAATTCAGCTTTAATTGCTATATAAAACAAAGGGATCTTCGAATCCCGTCAGTTAAACTCATTGCAGTAATCAACCAATCAGCAAACATACATTCCGAGCAAATTTGAAAGGATTCGATCCTTTTTTTTTTCAAAAAGTATAGTATAGCGGATATACGCCTCCATCGAGCCGGACCGATTTGTGTATATATGCGGTTTTCTTTTTTGTGTATATAAGTCCGTGAATATTGACAGCTTTTGAATTTAGAAGAACAAGAGGACTACTGTTTAGTAGGCCAACAAATCAACTGATAAAATAACTGAAGTGTTACTCCGAAAAGACTCATCTTGATATCTAGTATTGAGACTTTTTATTAAGTCATCATCAGGAAATCTGATTCCCTGATGACCTAATAAAAAGTTTAAATATTGGATACCAAAATGAATGTTTTCGGAGCTACAATTTCTGTATTTTAAGAGGATTATTTTTGTAATAGTTTTTATCAAAGATCACATTTATGAGAAATTCTAAAACCGCTACAGGTTTGTGTCGCAGTCGACTGATTTGGACACTTCATCAAAAAATGTCGAAGGCTAAGCCCCAGGTTTCGAAATCTCCATCCAGCGCTTGAACAAATAATAATTAAATCTTTTAACAGAAATGGCTATTTCAGACGCCAAGTCACAAGTAGGCCTTCTTGATCAGTGTCATTATGAGAAAAACAATTGGAGAAGTTATTCGTAGGTCTACTTAGTCTTTTAAATGCGGACTGGCAACTTGCGTAACAGGTTTCAAAGCGACGTGCATTACGATGCCTAATGTATGCACGAAGGTTAATGAGCCCTGTCTTATACGGAGGCGGTTCCGTAACTCGGATAACTCCGTGAATACATCAGAGAGAGAGCGTGGGAACTCAACCATATATGGACAGCTGATAGAATGCCGCACGTCGACAGAGACCGCCTCCGGCCGTATAAAGATCAGCGGGTCGTCTTCGGAATGAATATTTACGAGGAAGGCTTTCGCGAAAAATATTGTGTGCATATCGAAAAAACGACAACATAACAAAAACTACTTCCTGATGCCCTTTAACTACGAGGGCATCAGGAAGCTCCCGTCCAACCACCCGCTGGATATATGTGTGAAATAAAACCATATTATTAATAATAATTTTCAGACTGCTTGCCTCTTTGTACTTTCCACTTCACCAACAAATCCAATATGGCAGCAAAATCCGTGATGGCCGCCATGAACAATATATTGTGTATGAATATCGAAAGAGTTATACATTCTGATAGATCGAATGGTTGATAAAATCCAAGATGGCCGCTAACTCCAAGATGGCCGCTATACCTTATAAGAATGAATATTGACAAAACTTATTAACTTTGCTCTGGATAAAATGCCTATGTGAAGCGGTATGTTTTATAGTCCGTTTACGCCGTGCATATGTAGAATGGTAATTATGACGGCATAATATAGTTAACAAAATATCTGCGAAATTTGCATGATAGCCTACATGTTAAATTGCTATAGTTCATTTATATCACTCTTTCTGTAACTAGGATACGTAGGCCCCAAAGTGTTTGTAATGATTTTGCCATTGGTGATTCATATACAGTAAGACGGTCATATTCACGCATATACAGTAGGCCTATAGTGGCCATGGTGATCATCCTGGACTTAGCAGACATCGTCCGTATCTAAAATCTATCTTTAGATCTTTACATATCATTGGGTCAAATTTGCCACTTCCAAAGCAGAATTTATAATTTTTTCAACATTCAGAAAATAATGTATACCTGCCATCCGTGATTTGGCAGCTACTTGGATTTTTCCTGATGTGGTCCATATATTATATAAATGATCAGGTCAAGACCTATTATTGTGGCAAACTTGATGCTTTCATACCAGGTGTTTTTTTTTTAAATCCCGATTTATACACGGTAAGGTTGCCATGGTCGCCATCTTGGATTTTTCAGCTTTGGTCCTTATCTGAAATCGACAATTGGGTCATGATATCATTGTGACAAATGTATTTGATTCTTGGATTTATATTTATTTCAACAAGGATTGTCGCTACGCACTCATTAAATTATTTAGTCCACTACTGTGTCAGTAACTACTGTAATAGTGTTTTTGTAATCATTATGGGTACAGATCTTTATCTACAAAACGATGTCGAAGACAGTGACTAATTTGGATATTGGATAAAACTTAATGTAAGAGGTGCGAAAATTTAACAAGTGATGCGCTGTGGCAAACACGCCTACAGAACAGTCACGCGCTTGTGGTAAACAGAAAACAATTACAATTCGCTTCTAATCTTTGCACGAAGAAATTGGTATAATAAAACTGCTTCTTCTCCCGTTTCTGGCATTCGGCGCCCTGCTTCCTCTGTCAGCAAAAAAGATATGTCATAAACAGTTTCGTCGCACGGGAAGGGTCCTTTTCTGATACATTCAGATACACATACGTCTATTTCTTCGTTTCCAACTGGTTGTATGAAGTTTTCGACACCATATAGACTTTCACAATTGAACATCACGTTAGGGCGACCATAGGGAATATTTCTGTTCTTAGTTGGCCTAATCCTATGACTGTTCCAAAGACAAACTATCTCATCTAGTTCAGTCTGTAATGAAAGAAGTTGAGAACTATTTAATTTAACACAAAATTTCACAGAAGGTTGAAATACGGGCATTAATACTAAATAGCACCTAGCTTTAATAAGTTTTAATGATAATAAATGCCTTTATAGACAAAATGAGACTTGGTTTTGATGCAGTTGAATTAAATTATCTTTATAGAGTGGAAACATGATTGTGGAAACGTCCCGGAAATTTAACTTATTGCCATTAATTTACCATTTAGTATTAAATGAGAAGTCCAGCCTTTTTTAACCTCAACTTACTATTTTGAACGTTTATTTTGAAAGACATTTAAACGTGTGACATTGGGAATCAATAAAGCATAGCCGTTAATTAGTTAATTTCAAAGCCGGAAGTGACATCAAAAATCGCCGAGATAATGAGGTTCATGTACCAGACTGTACGTCTCCCAGTGGACGCGTCTACATCTAAAACGAAACAGTGGCAAAATATCAAAGCTAAACTGCGCCGAGTGGCAACACGAATACATTCACGACTAGACGGGTATAAAAGAGACCTGGCTTTTCGGCGATTTGGGGCGTCACTTATACTTTTTAAATTAACAAATTAACGATAATGCTTTATCAGTTCCCAATGTTACACGCTTTGATGCCTTAAAAAATAAATTTTCAAAATAATAAGTATAGGTTGAAAAACGTTGGACTTGTCCTTTAAGAACATTTCGAACAGATGAGCAAAATAACCTGCCCTATTAACACCTGCCTATTATTAGCAACAGTATGTCGTTCCATCAACCACAAATGTAGGTATGTTGTGAATATCCTAATAGAAACATAGCCTACATGCACAGTGTAGTTTATACATATACTAGCTGTGCCCTGACCGCTTCGCTGGTCCAACGTGATTATAGGTACAGTACCAGAAAGGAGGAGTAACAACAATCAATGTATATTTCAATGTGTTAGGTGAAAGACAGAGCCGCTTCTGGAGTGTCATCTTGAAAAGTCAGACAGACAAACACACAGAACAGCGCCTCTCTTTTATTTTTGCCTGCTGAGTATTTAACCCATATATGTTGTCATATACATGTTTGTTTTTAAGTATCTGATAAAAGCATCTAGGTGGATGACGCAAAGTCATACGGTTGTCATACTGTCAGAATGGAAAGCTTTTGGGGTTCATTTTGTTTATTTATTAGGTCACAAAAATCCCACTAATACAGTTTTCTGTAACACTTGGTTATTAGCACCAGATATTATAAACACATAGTATTTTAAATTTAATAAAATGATGTGTTTTGTTTTCCAAACCTGTATGAGTTCCATGAAGCACATCTGGATTAGAGCTTTGTCAAGGAAGTCCCCCGTGTAGCATCCCATGTCGGACAGCATCTTAAATATATTCATCCAGTATTGTGCCATTTCTTTTCTTAAATAACCCCACCACCGCTCAATCCGCTGATTATGGTTGCTGCTCCCCTCCAAGTAACATGAATTTGCGTAACGGTCAACTCCATTACGTCTCAAAAACAATTGCATCTCTTTAACATGTGTATTTTCTGTCCCTTTATCTGCCCTTACACGAGCTGGACAACCTTGAAGCCGTTTCACTGTCTCCATAAAATAGCCACCAATTAGTTTAGGATTGCTGTTTGTGAAGTGAGCTTCTAACCACAAGATGTATCTCGAAAATCCATCGATCGCCCCATTTATACATATTCCAAAAGGTTTTAATTTGTCATAGCCATCAATATGCCATAGGTAATTTGGTCCTTCGTTTAAATAAACCCTTCGTCTCAGTCGATTTCTTCTTCTAATCCTAATACCTTCGGGATCTACGTTATGCAAGAGAAGGCGAATCGTTTCTTGGTTGACTACATATCCATTGTGAACACATTTGAGATGCATGGTTTTATATCCGTGCAGCTGTCCAGACGTTTGTATCTCCTGCACCAAAAACAGCGCTACCTCAACTATGTCACTATGGTGAGAGCGGCGAAACAATTTCAAATCTTTCAAAGTCCTTTTAAGTGTTGAAAGACTAACCACAATCCCGTTAATATTAGCTAAGCATGTCTGGATTTCTGAGTAACTCATCCCTAATTGAAAATACATCTTAATGGCGTCATCCATTTTGAACAGGTACTAACTGTTGGCTAAACACACACCGTTTAAAGAGATATGTAAGAGAAATGTATGTTCGAAGCATACAACGAAATAGGTCTAAATGTCACTGAACGATAAAGTAGATAGGCCTAATGGTGAGGTCGTACATATGCCACCAAAAGTAAGCTTTACGTGGATGATAGCAAGTCCTACGTAGGTGATAGTAAGTCCTACGTAGGTGATAGTATCTCCTACGTAGGTGATAGTAAGTCCTACGTAGATGATAGTAAGTCCTACGTAGGTGATAGTTAGTAAGTCCTACGTAGGTGATAGTAAGTCCTACGTAGGTGGTAGTAAGTCCTACGTATGTGATAGTAACTCCTACGTAGGTGATAGTAACACCTACTTAGTTGAAATCAGTATTTTTTTCTTCTTCATGACACTAATACGCTTCCATATCATACAGTTACAACAAATGTGATATAAAAATATTTGACAAGTTAAAAGTGAAAATGTTGAATACTATACATTCAGATACACATTATCCATGGATTGACATGTTTGGATAAAATATAAGTAGACATATAGATAAACAATGGTAGAATGACACCAGACTAAAAATAACTTGTTCAAACATTACGCAATCGTTTATTTTTAAACTATTGCTCACTGTGACGTTTATCTCCCAGTGAGTCATATGTGCGAGAGGTGTATATAATAGACCACCACTCTACTACAGTTTTCAGTCGAGGATATTTGCCGAGGAGATATCATTCTAACATCGCAACATTTGCCAAAGTGACCGTACATCTATGTTACAACACATATTATGAGTCCTCGGTCGCCCGAAACACGAGTGAGACTGCAGGCGAAGTTATAAAGTCGGACTTGGACACTATAAATGTAGCTTAGATCAAAGTGTTCTTACTATCTGTGAGTTATTTGATGCGATTAAGAAGGACAGCCGCCCTGTTAACAGGGGATGGACTTCGGCTGATCTTTAACATTGGTACTTTTCACTGTCAATGTCGGCGACATGGATTTACGCCGTTAAATCTTTTGATTTGGACGTCACGGGAGAGATCAGAAGCTTAGCAGATGGTAAGTTTATTTTCCTCCTTTTACTCTCTCTCTGTCAAATCTCTTTTGTAAACAAAATGATGAACCTATCGACTCTCCCATCCGATTACACAGACAGTTTTGAATTCTTTTGACACACTTTTAAAAAAAAAGCTGAATTCGCTATAAATAATATATATTAGGTTTTCCTTAATTGAAACTTTTTTCTTTTGTTGGTGTAACTTTCCATACCCATTGTAATGCGCTTACATACCACATTCAAAAAATTTATAAATAATTGATCTACTTACCTTTCTGTTAAAAAAATAATCTTATTTTGTTGCAAGAAGCTCGTATTTGTTCTGATTTTGGGTCGGCCTAATTTATTCGTTTCTATATAATTTACGTCTTAAGACAGTGTTAGTAGACTCATTTATTGTGATGTGAAGATTAATAATTTTAATATAATAATATTTTGTACGTATGCCACTGGAATCCTTTAAAAGTTGCATCTAGTCGGCCTATTTTTGTGGATGCCATGTTCTATTGCTGATCATTTTGTTGTTGTTGTTGAACTTAAGCTTGCCAGTACAATACTGGCATTGTAATGTCTCCGTTTTAAATGATCTGCTTTTGAAAATTGATTTACTTGTTTTAAGAACTATTTTTGAAGACACCAATTTATATTATCATAATTGGTTGAAAGCATTATAAACTAGGGCTGTAACGATGCATCGAAATATCGACTTATCGCGATAGTCAAGGCTACGATAGTAAACTATCGATAGTCATACGAAGCATCGATAACTATCGCCGATTGTTTCGTCAACTATCGATAGTTTCGA
>JAVFBY010073788.1:983-12451 GCA_034781015.1 Tonicella lineata
ATAAAAAAAAAGTGTGAAAAAAAAAACAAAAAACGAAAACACGTAAAAAAACAAACCTACTTCCTGATGCCCTTTATTTCCGAGAGCACCAGGGCATCAGGAAGCTCCCGCCCAACCACCTGCAAAACCATTTTGAAACCAAGTCTATATATGACTACTTTATAAGGTACAATGTTAATAACACAGGGGCAAGTGTTTGATTCTAGGGACAACCATATTGTCTGACTTGGTTGTCCCAGGGACAAGCATCTGAAAATTTTAATTTCGAGCCCTGCTTCTTTAGACTCACTTTTCACAGGGAGAGAAGTCTATTAACTGTACACCTTGATGCATAAACCTCATGATCTGACGGAACTTTTCTCCACCCCAGAGGGCAATGCCCTTCTGATGAAACGTGGCTAAGTAAGAGCCTTTAGGTGACCACCTTACATACGTCTCTGTCCATCTCTATAAATAAACATAAAAAGGATTATACAGGTAAATTTATGTGAATGTTCAATAGGCTTTAAATGTTTGTAAACACGTATATCAAAGACATTTTTTTTTTAGATTCTAATACTGTATTTAAAGTTTTTTCTCCTACAATTGGTTTGTATAATTGTTTGACAGGGTTTTTTCATGCCATACTTTATTCATATAATCAGTGGGCGAACAACCCTTGCCATCACTGGCACTAAACAATCTTTACATAACAGAATCAAAGGAAGCACAGTAGGGCACAACTTGCACAGGCTGAGGCTTAACCAGAAATTGAAAGTAGGGTGTCCAAAATGGTCATTTTACTTCACTTTATAAGAAATTGGGTGTCCAATTTTTACAATTTCCCTATCTTTTGCATGTTAAAGTTTCTTAAAACGGGGTGTTCAAATAAGTCAATTGTTGTGTGGACACCCCTCTGCCTAAGTCCTTGGCCAGAAGAGGCTCCTGCTATAGGCCCAAATCAAACTTACAGCTCTTTCTTCAACTAGTTTAGCTTCTAGATGTGTATTGTAGAAGATGGCCGTCTTTTCTCCAGCGTCATAGATTGTACTGTATTGATCTGAACAATCCGCATCCATCAACCAGGCATGAAGATTACCCTGGGAACAAACAAATCTCAATTATAAACAAATAAATTCTTAGCAATGTAGTCTTTCATCCTCACTAGATACATTCAGGATTATATGTCAATGAATCTTATGTGCGGCTTTTAAAGTTTCATTTAATGGATATATAAATTAATTTCTTCAACAAAGTTTCATTTTTTGTAGCCAACCAAGACAGCTACATGCTATTACTTTGATTGGTGTTTAACGTCATAAACAAGGGTATTATGCTTGTATGACGGTGGATTCTACACATCTTACTCTGTACTTTAATATGGTGGAAAATTGAGACAGAGAGGAAACCACGTAAAAAGTCACCTCCTGTGACTCACGCATATACCTAAGCATGTCCACTGGGCGGCTTCAACTTGCATGGTACATCGTAGGAGGATTAGTAGTCAGATGCATTAACTTGTCCACAGCACGATCGCGTCGTTATTTTGAGAAATCACAACTTAGCTTCAAAAATAGGGCACAGATCAACTGATGCAGGATACGCCCGCTGCAAGTTGTTGCTTTACCACCAATTGGGCAACAATGTTGTTTTTTTTTACCTCCAATGTGGCAGAAACTTGTTTGCTTTCCCACCTCCAATTGGGCCTTAAGTGGCGTGGGGAAGTACATGTAGTAAATAATAAGACTGTGCTTTGGAGTGAGATAGGAAGGGGTGTTAAAGTTGGATTGAAGAAGTGATGGAAGTTTGCTATTTCTGAATGTGAATAAAATGATAAGTTTCAAACAATTAAATGGTTTATAAAAACTAAGACTAGAACCCGTGGCCTTAATTGACCTTGGCCTCACAACCCCAATTTTTTTACGTGACACTCTGCCTTCCCAGGTTGTACCTTTGTGATAAGTTTGAGGTTGCTGCATGAAATACTGTGGAAGAAATGACGAGGACAAGCGAAAGTATACCAAAATCTAAGACTTGACCCCATGACCATAACATTGGGGCCATGACCCCAATTTTTTTTATGCGACACTCTGCCTTCCCAAGTTGAACCTTTGTGCCAAGTTTGAGGTTGCTGTGTGAAATAGTGTGGAAGAAATGGCCCGGACAAGCGAAAGCATACAGACAGATAAAAACAACAATGGTATTCTATATAAACCTTATTGCTTGATTCTGTGAAGGCTTTTTGGAGGTGCTGTTATCTGATTTGTCGTTTTATTAAAAAAACTTTGCTAGTATGACCGGCTTGCCAATAGGGGAGGTATTGGAGGTGGGTCAATCGGACATCGCTTACCTGTACAAGTCATCTGTTAACGGTGGGGTAATCAGACATCGCTTACCTGTGTAGGTCACGACCGGTATGTGTTCTGTGAAATGTGAGTAATCAGAAATGGCTCACCTGTGCAGGTGATCTGTTAAAGGTGGGATACTCATACATCGTCTCGTCAATATCCTCATAGCTGTAATCCTAAAACCATTAAAAATAGAATGTCAATGTAAGCGCAATTACATTTTTAGTACAGATTTTTTAAAAAGCTCATTGCTCTAATGTCGTATGACATCATCATATAGGTCCTACGTATTCTTATAGCTGGACGACACCGCATAGTTTGTATTTATAAGCGAAATACCGCTGTATACGACGTTACACATCAATCAAAGAATCCAAGTAAACAAACCAGCAATCATATATGTTTCCACCGGGGATCGAACCCGAGACCTTTGGCTAACAGGCCCAACACTACCTTCTGAGGCGGTCGATAGAGCAATCTCAATTAAGGTTCACCCATGCATGTAAAGGCTGTATTTCTTTCTCTATACATAAGGCACAGAGAGCCCGACGCAGCATCTTTTTTCTATATATTACTCAAAAATGGGTTGGTTGTTTGAGTTCTACCGAAATCTGGTTCTGGCATATTTATGTTTTTATAAATCGGAGAAAAAAAATGTGACATGCCTCCAACGGGGATATATAATTACAAAGGTTATAAACATGCCATGCGACTTATATCGGCCGCCGTACTTGTCCCGTAGAATAGGCCTATGTTCTTCGACAATAAACTCATTGTAAGTGTTTTAGAACGTACCCCTTTCTGTAGCGCGTTCAGCTGGTAATTGTTAGATATTGGTCGAAAGAACCCTGGAGATTTTCGTGGTTTGTAAACCTTTAGTTCCACACCCCCCGAAGTTTTGTGTCCGTTTGTCTTCAGGTATGCTGGATCGGAACTAAAATCAAAGAAAGAAAGTTAAGAGCCGCCAATTATCTAGTAGAGCTGCCAAATATTAAGTGAAGCTGCCATATATTTATTAGAGCTGCCATGTAGTTAGTAGAGCTGCCACCTATTTGTAGAGCTGCTAGATATTAAGTAGAGCTGCCATTTATTAAGTAGAGCTGCTAGATATTAAGTGAAGCTGCCATATATTTATTAGAGCTGCCATTTAGTTAGTAGAGCTGCCACCTATTTGTAGAGCTGCTAGATATTTAGTAGAGCTGCCAAATATTCAGTTGAGCTGCCAACCTCACAAAACACGGAGATCGATCGGTTCTTGAGCATACCACTTCGCTTTGTCATTTTTAATTAATCACGACTTCCCTGTGCCAGTGCGATTTATTTTCTCAAAATATAATATGGATCTACTTACCTCGAATTGTTATTTTTCTCCCGTGATCTGCGTAGTTTAAGCATTAGAAACACAATGACCGCGATACAGACCAGGAAAACCGCACACCCCAATCCCAGACCAAGCCCAATTATGTCACCTTTAGACATGGAAAACTTGTCACGGGTTTCTTCGCAGGATTCACCGCTGATGATATACTCATCCGATTCAAAACACCTACAAACATGTTACAATATTTCTAAATACATGTGTTAAGAGGCCTTTTAAAAATTTGGTATGTTTGCGTTTATACAAAATCACATAAGTTATACATGTTTATGAAGAATGAAATCTTTGTTTGTTTCATAGGCGTTTGACGTCGTACTCAAAATATTTAAAATATCGAGAGGAGACACTGTCGTCATCAAACATTGTGCGGGGAAACAGCTTTATCGCGAGTTCTCTCGATCTTTATCGAGGAAATCCGGTCGAATATGCACCGGGCTGTTCCAAGTGGCGATCTTTATGTTAAGAACCACCATGAGCTAGTTTGCACCATTCAGCAGTAGATATTCAGGAGAGAGGTGATTGGATGTTATTCAGACATAAGACTTTACAGGTTGCAGCTAGAGTGCACATGCATTTTAGGCTACTAGAATTACAATACCTTGTGAAATATAAGATAAATTTCCAGCCGAAAATTATAATGGATTTTTAATGAATTATTTATTCAGCTCCTCTGAATGTTTGCACGTTGACATAATTGTTTTGATGGCCAAAAGCTTTTAAAAAATCTATGATCAAGCTATATTGATTCCATGCTTATTTTAATACCTAAATATCCCTCTTTGTCTGAAGGTTTATAGGGCCTACTATGTTCAATAATATTTTTTCATGCACTGTTTCACTCTGTGAATTCTGCAAAATTACTAAATAAATAGTGAAAGAATAAAATGGTGGTTTTTTACTTTTATCCAAAAGAACGCCGAGGAACCGTTAAAGGAAATCACCTGCAATAAGGTTCCCCATTTTCACTATCCAATGAACATACTCCATTTAGACCACAGTCAGGTTTGTTAACTCCACTGCATAGAGAGATGCACCAAGGGAGACCACCGTGTATGAAGCATCCATATCCCCTTGGACATGTTATTACCAGCTTGTCACACGATGGATCTGTTATGGTTTCCGTAAAAGAAGCTGAAAGCAAAAACAAAACAGGAAACACAAAGCACTTAATTTATGGTGTGATAGTTTTTTTTATAGTAATAGTATTCATGATACCCCATCTTATAGGCCTATACACAGGTCTAGTAATGCATATATATTTTTATAAATGCAGAGAAAGAAAATGTGACATGCATATATATTTTTATAAATGCAGAGAAAGGAAAATGTGACATGCCTCCACCGAGGATCAAATATAATTGTATACATGTGTAAAGCAAAAAAAGTTTAGAGCAAAGTAAAGGTCACAGTAAATTTGGTGTTTTGTGTATTGTTTTAAATGATAGGTGGGGACATACGTTTTAATGCATCAATACTATAATGCAATATAAGGCATGACCCCACCTTTCATTTAAAACAATACCCAAAACACCAAATTACGCACAAAATACACAAATACCCATACACAAAATACTTCTTAGTCGAGTCCATGTGTTTACAAGCAGTTTACTGACTAAGTAAAAAAAGGCGTTAAAATGCCCGTAATACGTACGAGCCTTCTCACTTACCATCGCTTATTCTTTCCTCAAAATGAGTTGTGTTGAAGGTATACCCTGGTATTATCGTTTGGTTTTGTAAAACTGGAATCACTTTGTCTTTGATTTCGCTCAGCAATTCTTCTACGTTTACTTCTCCCGTGAACGTCAGGTTCAACATGTAGTCAGCTTCAATTATGGGTTCGATTCTTCTGTTAACATCAACGAAGATATTTTTGATTGATTGACCACTGAATGAGTTATTCCTCGGGCCACATTTATATACATATTATATTTTAATCATGCAATGCAGAGAACGAAAATGTGACATGCCTCCACCAGGGATCGAACATATATATAGACAGATTTTTGTTACATAATTAATAATAAAAAGCACACAGTGAAGTGTGAAACCATTAATATTGCTTGAGCGAGTGCTGGAAAGAATAACCATTGAGACGCGAAACGTGGAGTTGGTTATATATTCCACCGGTCACGAGAGATGTGAAACACTTTTCTCAATGAAGCAAATCCTTATCTTTCATACATATATAAATAATAAACACGTTAATAAATATGGTGAACGGAAAATTGCATGTAAACATTAACATAATGTTATTAGAAGTGTATATAAAGATTTATATTGTCAATGATATGATTATATGACAGATTTGACTCACAAATGGTCCCTAAACATTATCTGAGTCTATACACAGAGTTTAAACCAATTGACTGCACCAAAAGTAAAGAAAACATTAATGCTAAATGTAAAACCGCATCAAAATGTAAAAATAAAAGCAGTTAATAGCGTTGATTTGTTGTTACTTTTATGTGTGGTTTTACATATAGAGTTGATTTTACTTTAAGAGGGTTGTGCAAAAGGCCCATACTATTTTTGGTTTTATTGAAAGTTATTGATAAGTGAGAATAAACAGAGAATTAGATTCCAATAACGATCTATATGAAAATGAAATACACTTTTCTGGATAGAAAGGCTTAATTAGTAACGTTCTATATATCTGGTACCAATTTTTAAGTTTCATATACCTTTATAAAATTACACACTAAGCCTGAATCTTAGACCTATAGCTATGTTGTAAATTTGAGAACCGTCTCAGGGGCTTGCTAAAAAAAAGTAATTAATCTAAATAAAATGTCTGTTTGAAATTTAACAGTATAGGCACAGTTTCGCAATAAAGCCTGTACAAGAAAAAAAACATTTACTCCGGATACAAATGGGTGTATATTTTAAAACAGTAAGTAAGGGTGTGGTCACAAAAAGTGAAAAGTTTGTGTTTATCGTTTATCGTTTATATATACAGCTGTTATCATGTTAGTTAGATTAACATATATAATATAAGCATTACAATACCTGACATCCGTAACACCCAGGGCCATAAATCCCTGTATATGACTGTATGCTGTCCACAACTGCAAACAGACCAAGACAATGTCGTATATTATTATTGTATGAATTTGTGATATTTATAACCCCGGGGATTGGCATCTCCAGAAAAGTGTGTAACATTTGACTTACTGTAAGATGAAATATTACATAGCGTATGTTAAATGTCTTCTTTACTGTCTCCCGTAAATTGTAAACGTCTGATCAATTTACAAGATTGTGTAAAACGTATTTCCATTATAAAAGGTAACGTTTTAAAACTATTTAACCATTCTTGTTCATAGAAGCAATTTGTTCTAAGAAAAGAAATATTTTAACGGCATACAACTCACACAAAAAGTTCCATTTCAAATGCTACCGGTCAACTCTGATAGAGATTGCTTTAAAGCGTCGCTTGGTTTGTAGAGTTTTCCAACCACAGAGCTGCTCCGCAAACATTGGTATTCAGAATCTTTACCATTTTTTTGCTAGAATGTAATTTAACGCAAATGGGATGCGTTATACCAAAATATGAAGTTATTGAGCGCAGTTTAATATGCGTTGTCCCAAAATCTGTCGTCTTTGAACGCCAATTTAAATACGTTGTTCCAAAATCTGATATACGTCGTCCCAAAATCTGACGTCATTGCAGGTCAATTTTATATGCGTTGTCCCAAATCTCAAGTCATTCAACGCACTTTTATATGCCTTTTCCTCACATCTTATAATACGACAAAACAAATGTATGTATTGTAAACAAAAGCTTCGTATATAAGATAGCACAAAATTGTTTTTGTTAAAAGTCATAAAAATGCCTGTTCAATATACTTACAGCTGAGGAAATATCCTCGGTGTCTTCTTTATCATTCCGCAATAAGGTATTCCTGAAGAACACTATTGCATCCAGCAACGTCAACTCGATCGAGGATTTGAGCGAATATTGTACTACAAAATAGAGAGCCAGTTTGTATATTTTCTATCTGCACTGAATCCGTTCATTTACTTGTTTACGGCAATAAGGACGTTTGAGTTATGACGTTACGACAACACAATGACGTCCGTTTGTGAACCGACGTAGTAAATTTACGGCAAGGTGGGGGAAACAGGCAATACTTTAACGTTGTACGTTGTAATTTTTGTTTTGCTTGCTTAAGTTGCTAAGTTTAAAAATGAAACAGTTTGTTTATTTAATTTCTATCCACTAATTTATACATTCTACTAAACTCATACAGTTTAATTGCTTTATTATCTGCTAAATGTTTCATTTGTCTGCTTTCTATACTTAATCAGTTTGTTTATTGGCTTGCTACACTCGAGCAGTTATTATTTGATTTCTCTCCTCTAATTTATAAAGTCCTATAAACTCATACAGTGGTTTACTCGTGTGCGATGCTAAAATATTTTAATTATTTCTTGCCTTTACTTAAATAACTCGTTTATCTGCTTTCTTTACTTAAGCAGTTTTTTTCATTTGCTTTTTTGTATGGTAGATTATTTATTTGATTTCTCAAACCTAAATAATTGATCTACTTGACTTCTATTCTCAAACTGTTAGTGTATAGGCTTATTATACATAAAGTATTGCTTTATATTCTTTCCATACCTAACATAGCTTGTTTATATTCTATTCAATTATCAAATAGTTGTTTGTTGTTGTATTTTAACACTCACACGGTTTCTTCCGTTCACAATTCCATTTGTCAATTATGTGATTTCTCTACTCATATAAAGTTGTTATATACCTACGTTATATTCGAAAACCATTCAATAACAGGAATACCATGAAGCGGAAACAGGATAAAATGAACAATAGCAATTACACATTGAACAATATATCAGATAAGATCTTCGAAAACATCATGCAAGTGTTTGGGCTAGAGTTTCCTGGTGCTCTCTGAGCTAAGGGGCATCAGGAAGCCGATTTGTAGATTTTTTGCTGTCCTTGTCCTGCTTCATATTTCATGTTGCCAATGACGTCATTGGTGGTTTTCTCCACCCTTGGACATACAGCTGGAAAACCTCTGGGCGCGACGATAAACCCAAATCAAACAAACAAAACAAAAAAGAAGCTTATTTTTTTTCTAAAATAACTTCGAACTACCTTCGGTGGGTCTGAATGTGTCCTCTGACGTAGTAGTCATTCCATGGGGTTGAGACGTCGTTGGTTTGCCGTCGGTTGTTGGCAGGTAAGAAGATGTAGGCACTTCCTCGGAGACTGTGGCACTAAAACTAATGTCCTGAGTCGGTTGAACATTAGATGTGGGTACTTCCTCAGAGACTGTGGAACTAAAACTAATGTCCTGACTCGGTTGAACATTAGATGTGGGTACTTCCTCGGAGACTGTGGCACTGAAACTAATGTCCTGACTCGGTTGAACATTAGATGTGGACACAGTGGTAACAGGATTCCCTGAACTTATGGTTGATTCCAAATCTTCTGTCACTGTGCTCCAAGTCGACTCGATTGTTGTGCTTGACCAGCTGCTGGTTATGTAACTTGGGAGCGCCTGGCTATGCATACTTGAAAATATACTTTCGTCCGCTGTTGATTGTGTACTCAATTCTGGAAAACTGCTCGAAATAGTTGGAAAAATGCTTGAGTCTGAAAAGTATGAAGTGCCTGACAACTCACTGGTACTAAAACTCGGAATCGATCTCATGCTTGATTCCAAATCATCAGTCGCTGTGATCCATGTGATCTCGATTGTTGTGCTTGACAAGCTGCTTCTTATGTAGCTTGAAAACGCCTGGCTTTGCGTGTTTGAAATGATGCTTTCAGCTGGCGTTGAATAGATGTCGGATTCTGGGAAAGTCGCTGTGCTTGACAAACTTGGAACAAAACTCGGCACGGAAGATTCCGTGCTTGAAAATATGCTTTCGCCCACTGTTGGTTGTGTAGTCAATTCTGGAAAACTGCTCGAAATAGTTGGGAAAATGCTTGAGTCTGAAACACATGCTGTGCTTGACAACTCACTTATAATGAAACTCGGAATTGAACTTTGCACTGTGCTTGTAAAACTACTATCAAGCGTTGTTGTGATTATGTCTGATTCTGGTAAAACCGATGTGCTCGGATTCGAAATAGGAATAGAAGTTTCTATGGTTGAAAATGTGCTTTCAGTTGATGTTTGTAATATGGTTTGGTCGGCACTTGTTGTAGGACTCAAGTCAGCGCTGGTGATTATTTGATCTGAACCAGTGGTTGTGATGGCGTTTGTGCTTTCTAAAACTCCTGGGTCATCTGGAAAACCGCTTGCAATAGTTGAGAAAGTGCTTGGTTCTGATAAGTAGTCTGTGCTTGTCAACTCACTGGTACTTAAACTCGGAAATGAACTTTGGACTGATGTTTCCGGGCTTGGAAAACTACTTTCAAGCGTTGTTGTGATAATGTCTGATTCTGAGAAACCCACTGTGCTCGGACTCAAAATAGGAACAGAAGTTGTTGTGCTTGAGTGTTTGATTTCAGTTGATGTTGGTATCATGGTTTGGTCTGTTTTTGTAATAGAAGTTAGATCAGTGCTGGAGCTTATTTGGTCTGGATCAGTGGTTGTGATGGTGAGTGTGCTCTCTGCAACTCCTGGGTCATCTGGAAAACTGCTTGCAATAGTTGAGAAAGTGCTTGAAAACTCACTTGCAATAAAATTCGGAATTGAACTTTGGACTGCGCTTTGAAAAATATTTTCAAGCGTTGTTGTGAAAATGTCTGATGCTGGGAAACCCGCTGTACTCGGACTCAAGCCGGGGTGAGAAACTCCTGTGCTTGGAAATGCGCTTTCGGCTGATGTTAATAACATGTTAAACTCCACACTTGTTGTCGTGGTTACAACGTCAAAGCTACTGCTTATTTGTTCTAAAACACTGCTTGTGCTAGTAAATTTGTCGACTTCTTGTGTGTTTGGAGGAGGTGGCATTGTTGCTGTTAGCGCTGCTAAAGTCAATTCTTTCACTGCTGAGTTTGTCTGATCACCTGCTACATATACTGAGGCATTCAATAAACTTGTGAACAAACTCCATCCAACTAAACGTCCCATTTTTCACGTTATCCTTTCTGACACACAAAGAACACTGTTGTCTGGGGACAAAAAAGGTCATATGTACAAAGGGTTGGTTTAGGCTTTGCTGATAATGAAATAGCTGGATTTCGTGACGAAACTGTGGACGAAATGCTTTTATGAGACTTCAATATCAACGGTTTCTTGTTGTTTTGTCGTTAAATATTTTACGTCTTAGTTATACTGACGGTTATTTCACTTATATGACGAAAGGGCAATTTGTATAGCGTGTAACTGTAGCAACCAATGAAAAGACACTGTCAACGTTAAAGGACAAGTCCAGTGTTTAGCTTATCCTTAACTTATTATTTTTAACCTTTATTTTGTAAGACATTAAAGCGTGTAACATTAAGAACCGATAAAGCATAACCGTTAATTTGTTAACTTAAAAACCATAAGTGACGTCCAAAATCTCCGATAAAGTAAGGTCTCTTCTATACCCGTCTTGTCATGAATGACTTCCTGTATCCTTTGTGCACACATTATCTTTGTATTGTTGTTTCGTTGTAGATGTAGATGCATCCACAGGGAGACGTGCACTCAGGGTCAAGTACTTTACCATCTCGGTGATTTTTGACGTCACTTCCGTCTTTTAAATTAACTAATTAACGGCTATGCTTTATTGGTTCCCAATGTCACTCGCTTTAATGTCTTTCAAAATAAACGTTAAAAACAATAAGTTGAGGTTGAAAA
>JAVFBY010073899.1:0-12451 GCA_034781015.1 Tonicella lineata
TTTTTTGGTAAACGAACGATTGAAGCAGCAAACGATAATTGGATAAAATCCCTTACAGTTCAGATGAAATTGTTGGCGTATGGTTGCTCATTGCTGTTGGTATAGAACTGCAACGTCCGCTGGCTCCGGTAGGACACCCACGGGTGCCTCTTTCAGCTCAGCGGGTTGAATACTCATAGCATGCGGCGGTGGTGGTGGTGATAGTGATGTAGGCTGTGGTAGTGGAGTTGTTTGCAGCGGAGTTGGGATGACCGATCATGGAGGTACAGGCGGTGCTACAGGTGGTGATGGGGTCGCTGGTCGTGGTTGTCGTAGGCTGGTGTGTTGCTGTGGTCCATGTACTTTAGCGTGGGGGTGCTGGCGACCTTCTTGCGTCGGCATTTAACGTTGAAGTTTAGACGGGGGCTCCTCACTGTTCCCCTCACATGCTGGGCGCTTCACGGAGTCCGTTGGGGTTAGTCCGGTGGACGAGGTGTCGATGTCGGGATAAACCTCGTGTCCTCTTGGTGGCGTAGGGGCACAGGCTGCATAGATGCAGGGTCGTGGTTTGGTCGTGGCTCACCTGCCGGTGGATCTGCTGCTGTTGGTGGCTCTCCTGCCGGTGCCGCGCCTGCCGGTGCCGGGCTAAATCAGAAGCTCGCTTGGCACGGTAGGGGCACTCGCTACAAGAATAGCTGGTTTTAGTCGGGTCGTGGCTCTGCTTCTCTGCGAAGACTTTATCACATCGATCACAGGGAAACATGATGGGATGATCGCTGAATGTCTCCAAATGCGTAGGTAGGTAGGTGGTGCAAGACGTGTTGTCTACAAGATAAGTGCCGGCTTCTGAACCCACACGCTCTTATAGGTGCTCAGCCAGTTGACTGTCTAAAACCGATTGAAACCGGTTCTTTATGCAAATGATGGAATGTTTAGGTTCATTTAGGCTATACCTTCAACCTGTAACAACTGAATATACTTGACTAGGTGTAATACTTGACTACGTCATGCGCTCTCGTGAGTGAAGGGCTATACCTTCAACCTGGGTGCGCCGGAAAGTGAATGTGTAACACTATAATACGTGTGATGAGCCATCGTAGGTGCGGAGTTATCTCTTCAGCATAGTGCGCCCGGTCAGTGAAGGTGTAATACTATAATACGTGTGATGAGCCCGTGAGTGAAGGGCTATACCGTCAACCTGGTGGCGCCCGGTAAGTGAAGGTGTAATACTATAATACCTGTGATGCGCTAGTGTGCGTGAGGGCGTAAACCTACTGCCTAGGTGCACCCTCGTGCATGCGGTGCTATACCTTAAACCTGGTGCGCCATCGTGCGTGCGGTGCTATCCCTACAACATACGTGAGCGAGGGCGCGTGAGGGTGTAATACTATAATACGAGCTGAGCCCGCGCTCATGAGGGCGTATACCCATAACGGGGTGGCTTTTTCTTCCCCTCTGCCACAACCTGGGTCTATTACATATAACGCATGGGCGGTATTCTGCCCCTTCTTTACTACTAATATGATAAGATGGTGAGCATTAGTTGGTTAAAATAGTTTTTTTAAAAAAATTATAAAATGAGCTTATCACAGATTAGTATTATATATTCAGCTGTTGCTATTCATTGTATATAATATTTGTTTATATGGCCTTTATAAAGAACACAATGTTTCAAAACAATCTAACTCAAATTATGAGGACAATCGTTAAAATGTATTCCAACAACCCATCCATATAGCTCTTGTTTCCCCACATTCAGTTGTATTAAAATGAGTAAGGGGCATGCACGCGTAACTTTTCACGCACTTTTCGCGTTACCTGTATCTACTGACAGCCAACCAGCGTGTTCTCTTTGGCGTCACGTGGTGTTTTACCAAGAATAAATTATAACAAAGCCAATCCAGCACCGTAAAGGCCCACTATAACCGCTAAATGGGCTTAAACTATTCTGCCCTCCTCTGACAAAAGGAAGCAAGTGACATGCAGAATTTGGGCCAACATACGCAATTTAAATAACTATGCACGGCAAATGACAAGTATTAGCTGCACAAAATTGTTGAAAAGCTTAGCCAAGTGTCTAAATCATGTAACAGACACGACTATACAGGACAATATGGAGGAGTATTAAATATTTGAGAATATAAATACAAAATATGAGAAAAAAATGTCTATGTCACTTGCTTCATTTTGTCAGAGGGCGGCTGTATTTATAAAAGGAAAATCAGCGAGTTTCTGTATTTTTGCCACATAGAAAAAGTTATGAATTGAAAAGCTTTGATTTTCTATTTTCATTTAAAATCAAAGTATAAGTTTGCATTTAAAGAGGTGCCCCTGTAAAAAAAAAAAGACAGGGTCGACAACAGTCCAACCTTTTGAATACTTCAAACATTTTCCTTAGCTTAACTGTGTCTTCGAAAAGGAAATAAAGTGTACATTTCTGAAAACCAGAAATTTGCCGGAAGTTCCTATGTGACCCATACAAAATAACTGGGCACGACTATAGTTCAAGCTTATACTGTTAGATACAAATGTATCTAGCCGTATATATAGAGCGCTTTGCAGCTAATTACAACGACGGGAAACGTTGCACTATATATTTTAGGAACGAAATGTCATTTTAGTGATAAATTGTGTGCGTATATTGTTTAAGCTGCCATCTCGTTAGGCTGTAAGTGGGGCTTTAAAGATAAAAATATTATTTCAATTTCTACGAAATTCATTTTTATGATATCCTGCATGTGTTATACTTTCTGACCTCTTCCTGCACAATGAAATGTATACGCCTGTATACAAGCTGGAAACACGTCCTGGTTCAGTTTACTCTCGGTGTTTAGTTAAAAAAAAACACAATGTTTTAAAACCCACCCATGCATATATATACCTCTTACACCTTATTGGTTAAAATATACTTATATAACACATATTATGTTTTATGTACACTCATTCTTGCACAATGAAGGTTGTCTTTGGAAACATAGTTCTGTATCGTTATTTTCAACTATGTATCCGCATATAACGGAGTATATAGCCCTTATTCAGTTTGCCCTTGACGTTTAGTAAAAACCCTCAATATATACTTAACAGTATTAAATTTGCCCAACATATAGATATACTGGTGGTAGGTTACGTAGGTAATAAGAGGAGAACATTTAACAAGGAGTAAATAGACTAACTCGTTATTTCCGCTTTGTAGGCCCACAGACACACTAGAATTCTACAAAAAACAGCTAGCGGTTTGTAGATTGAAAACAAAATATATTAAATAATTGAGCACTTTTAATAAATTTGATTCAATTATTGAGCTTATTTTTAAAATTTGATTTAATTATTAAACATGTTTATATATTATTAAATAAAATATACATGCAACTATAGAATATTGCAGCGTTTTGCACGCCAAATTAACCTAGCACAGGGCAAGATAAATCTTCCTAGTTTGACAGAATTTACACACTTACCTATTCTAAACGTTATTCTTTAACCTACATGGAGATTTGCCTAGTCGTATTTATTAGATAGTTGAAAAATGAATACATCTAACAGTTGATTTATTTATGGTTTTATTTCTTCTTTGTTATATTTATATAGTGTTTCAGAGTGAATTTGTCAGTACAATCCAAGGTGGCCATTCTCTTCAAGGTGAGGTAGATATCATTCTTGTTAAATTCGATCTTGTCTAAAAACAATATCATTGTAAATGATAGTTTACACCGATGGTTTAACCCGGTTGAGGTATATATATAAAGCCAAATAGATCGAAACAAAACAAACGGCATAAATATCGGTGACTAATTTGTGTTTAAGTAAAACATTTGTTTGTTCAATATGTGTTTGTTTGACAGGTGTTTAAGTCGTAGTCACATGTATTTCGCTCATATGATGACGGATTCTTCACGTCCTACTCGTGCCTAATATGCTCTATATTAATGCAGGGAACACAATACCTCTTAGAGATTTCTTTTCGTTCAGACTTCCTGATAAAGAGTCACAACACGATATATAGGCATATGAGTCAAAATGTATGGGCTCTTAAGTTAGAAGGAAGTCTAAAGTTAATACTTATTTTATTATTTCATTCTCCTACAGATGCAGGATTAAATTCCTGAGTTGATAACATTAATATAACAACCAAATAATTTACAGGACTTGAATAAAAGTACATTTCTATAAAATATAAAAAAAATATTTAAAAAACCTATATTAAATATAAAAATTGCTATATAAAATATGATAAGATGTTGAGCATTAGTGGATTAAAATAGTTTTAAAAATGACCTTATCACAGATAAGTATAATATATTCAGCTGTTGCTATTATTTGTATACAAGAATTTTCTATATGGCTTTTTAAAAGAGCACAATGTTTTAAAACAATCTAACTCAAATTTTGAGGACAATTCGTTAAAATGTATTCCAACAACCCATCCATATAGCTCTTAATTTCGATAGTTGGAAAATGAATACATCTAACAGTTGATTTATTTATGGTTTTATTTGTTCTTTGTTATATATAGTGTTTCAGAGTGAAGTTGTCGGTACAATCCCAGTTGGAGTTTCTTTTCAAGGTGAGTTATATATATAATGCCAATTAGATCGAAACAAAACAAACGGCTTAAATATCGGTGACTAATTTGTGTTAGTTCTCAAAACATTTGTTTGTTTAATATGTGTTTGTTTGGTTGGTGTTTAAGTCGTAGTCATATTTCGCTCATATGACGGCGGATTCTTCACGTTCTACTGTGAAGTACTTATATATATGTTTTTTCATATATATGCTTATCATAAAACCAATTAGATTTTGCTTAATTCGTATAAAGTTTAGTTTGCTATGGATACAAAAAATTATAAGTATATAATCAGAAGTCTATTAACCCGAAGTATGAAACGAGTCATTCAGACACACCAACGGCATTGAACCTCATGTCAGCACGGATTGATGTCGAAGCGCCCTCTAGCGGGAAAAAGCGGTCGCTCAGACGAATTTATAGGAAATCATGGTGAATTTCTATCACACATGTGCCAAGCAAAGCTTAGATATATATCCCATAATAGTCAGGCGATTCAGCCAATAAGAAACTGCGCAGATTGAAACGAAAGTCAGATGATGCGCATCTACGTCATATGAAATGTATAAGGGCTATGAGAAACCTCATTGCCGTTGATGTGGGCGAATGGCTCGTTTCATACTTCGGGTTAATAGACTTCCGATAATACAAACAACGTGTAGTGACAGATACGCGTAACAAGTAGAGAGCGGGCAATGGAAAACATAATGACAAACATATATAACATGTATAGAGCAACATGCGAAAGCAGATCTACTTACGGAGCGTTAACATAAATCACTATTTTTTCAATCACAATTGAGGTTCTTTTTTGTGATTACATTGTGATCATATTGTGATTACTTTGTGATCTATAAAAATGTCTGGCAGATTGCAAAATCTTGATGTGGATTGTAGATGTATATTGGGCGTACAGTGTCTCCTGTCACTGTGTAGTAATCTGAGACACACCTACATGTGATATGCCACTTCTAGGCCAATTCACAGATAGCTATATTATACATACACCAACTGAATTGTACGCATATTAAAGCTGATCCACTGAAGCCATATCCAAAACATAGTTCCTATAGACCAATTGACCTCTGGGATAAATTATTTTTAAAATCCAAGCAACAACATCTACTGTGATTCCCACTGAATAATCTGACAATGTCAGACATATCTGACCAAAGTCACAACTCGAGAAACGACAAGATATGCATGTTAAGATTCTATATTTCAGTTTATTAAATCCTCATCGCGAATAAAGAGACAGTCAGGTTGTTGTTATATTATACATTACTAGTAAAACAAAACAGTGTATTTAGAATACACATTATTGGAAATAAACTTAAAACAAAGATAGGTCTTTGCTGGTTTTTTATCCATGTTTTGACTAGAGTTTACATCTGTTTATAACAACAGTGTTTTCAAGGATTAAACTGTGTACTATTATCATTGGTACTGTGTTCTTTAATCCTATTAGCTAAACATCTCTGTTTTTCCAACATTCATGTAGCTAGATTGGCAACCTGGGCAGACACATTGATACACAATGTTACTTTGGTTTTCAGTAAGAATTCTATTTTTTTTTGTTGGTTATAGTTAAAGTAAATTTATCAAAATAATAATAAAGTCAATGTCTGAATGAAATGACTCAGTATTATTACAACTTGCAAATTTATATTTGAAGTTCATAATTGATGTACAATTAAAAGTATGTTATTGAATTTTATATTCCGTCATGCTCACGTATAATTTGACACAGGCCTACTGTTCACATATATCAAAAGAGCAGTGGTGCTCGCATGAGTCGAGGACCACATGGTGGGACACCTGTAGTGCTGATCTATTGTGAGAACCAGGCTATTTTCAACTTGTGTTTGATTTGTGATTGCCCACTGCTGTTAACAATAATCAAAATCTGATCAGGAAACAATCACATCACAATATGAGTACATTTTTTGTGATTGGATTGTGATTGATTTATGTTAACGCTCCCTTATATAAACAACATAAACTGACAAAATTTTAACATAAATAATTCAATAACAGATATTTGCAATCATTTGAAACAACATTACGCTGACAGATAAGTTATACAAAAATGAACAGCAAGCAATGATAATATAATGTGGAACATATAGACGCAACGTGTATTATACAATTATGGACTTTTTACAAGGTGATTATGCTGTGATATTGACCTAAAGAAAAAATGTAGACCGAGGCGATATTGGGTCACTATCAATTGCATAATCACCTTGTAAAAAGTCCATAACTGTTTTATTATATAAGAAAATTACGAAAAAACACAAATTTATTTACACGTTTAACAAGTGTTCCATCGGTCATTTCTTTAAACTAACCTTTCTCCGTCAGATATTGTCGGAACAATCTTATGGACGCTTGTGTAGTCTTCCGGGTGTTGAAAGAATCTTTCTCCCTCAAAAGCTTCTCGAAATCCGTTGAATTTGCGGAAACAAAACGCGTTTTATAGGGTTGGTCTGGGCATTCGCTTCGTCTGTAGACGACATGTTTATTGTTGTCGTCTGCTAATGAAAAAATGACTTGTCTGGAGATTTAATCGAAATATTCAATGGATTTTTCTACAGAAATCGGGTGTATATTTCTTGGCAGCTGATATTGACTCGTTTTGCGCTAAAACGGGTCAATATGCTTAAATATGTAATAGCCACGTGGCCACGAATGAACCAATCACAGGAGGTTTATTTATAACTTATATAATAAAAACATTTATAAATATAAATAACGACGGATAGTTAGAACATACAAACAACAAGCAATTCCAAGTATTTATATCACATGATACGAGTTACATTTAACACATTAAACAAAACACTATGACAGATCCTTGTAGCATTTAGACAACACACTGAAACACAAACATTTAGAACATTCATTGCAATTTATTTAAAACACCTACAAACACATAAACAGTATGCAATGACTGGTCGATTTACAACTGTAACATACGTTTAGAATGTACAGAAACGTAATAACATTGAAATATACTTGCAATGTGTATTAAGAGGAATGACAGATAATAAAAACACATTTATAAACAGCATTCAACGACGGATACAATCTAAAGCTTATACAACTAATGGACATTTGTAACATATAAGCACAACACACGTTGACAAAATAATCAAAGTATGCATACAACATAGAATAGCAAATACGTTCAGCATATATACAGCTTCCAATGACAAAAACATTCATAATGTGATTTGTAACGAGAAACATGTAATGAGAAAACAACAAATAACATTCATAACTAACATGTAATTAAGAAATACTAGCATCATATCAAAACAGTATTTGCACAGTTGTTATATATACAACATACATTGACAGAATGACCAAAGAATGTAAACAACACAGAATGACAAATTCTTTTAACACATGTACAGCCATCTTATTGAGACAAGGCGAGGCCCGACGTAAAACTCTATTCCTTCCCTTTTCACATTTACTTACAAATTCTTGTCAACCTATGAGCATCGAACTCCTTTACTATTTACTCTTTACTACCAAACTTAATTGAACTTCTTTGAAGTATATTGGTTGGCGCCAGTCTGTCGGTCATGTTTGTTTGATGTTCTTCCGCAGAAGAGGCGGGGTTATATGTGTAAAGGCGTATTTGATTGGTCTATGCGTTTTTGCTGTTTTACTTTGATCTTTCCCTGCCAGAAAAACTGAGTATCCGTGGCAAGGCTAGTCTCAGAATAAAGTGGCGAGATTAGAATTGCCTAGGGAAGATGCTGTTCAGCATACAATGACAAAAACAAACAGCATTCATAACTACCATGCGATGAGAAATACTTACAACAAATCAAAACTGCATTTATACAGTCATAATATACACAACATATACTAGCAGAAGGGCCAGAGTATGTAAACAATGCTCACCAATGCATATCCGCGAAATTACCACAGTGGTTAGTGCTATTTACTGGTAAGCACGGCCCAAATTTCCCACTCGACCAGGCTATATGGTATCTATTATATAAAGCGATCAGTTGACGGCTATTGATGAATTACCATTTGAACGTATTTTATTCTGTTATCCATATATCGGGACTAGTCCAAGACAAAATGTGATAATGGCATCCATTCTGATTGAGGTGTTAATTGAATTTTGAGGTGCAATTTGCTTGCATCGAATAGATCACAAAACCTAGAAAATTTTACTGTGGTAGTTAGGCCTACTGCTTTCATCAACTCTCGATCTTAGCGTCACATATTTGTATATGGATAAACACAGAACCGTTAAAGCGGTTTCTCCCTTAAGACCAGATGTAAAAACACTTTTATAAAACACTTTAGTAAGGCTATCTTTTAAATTAAATTATGACCTCAGGAATCACAATGAGATCAACAAAATATGAACCTGTATTTAGTTACAATGTACTTCGATACAACAAAATGTGCTCTAACGATGCATGCAATACTATACAAAACATTTGAACATCCAGCATACCATACCAGAGGATCCCTTGTTTACGAGCAATCCGTACAGGGGACAACAATTGTACCGTGGGTTTGGTTATTGCTCACCTCGAAATGTAATGAACTGCTGGTACATTCGGCTGTTCAATGTTTGTTCCGTCAAGGAATTTCTGTTATTTTGCAAAACAGACAGATATTGTCCATAAATCTCATATATCATACCAGTGTAAGGAAGATTTTTAGCAATGTTTTACATATTCCGACAACAGTCATTCGTTTAGAACTGTCTGTGCCCTCAGAATACATCCAGTGTCTGGCAATCGCATTACGAAGGTATGTACGAATATATGGTTTTGTTCTTTGGGAGAGAATCAGAGACATTCTGGTAATAAGACTTGACTACCTTCACGTATGTACTCCGGCAATCGATAAAAACAAGTTTGGTGTAGGTAAAGTCCGCACTGTAGCTACACTCCATTACACCAATGCTTACCCACTCTCTAAGATCACATCGAGACGTGTCAATTTGATAACATCCGACTCCTCTCTGTTTACAAAAACCAGACGAATTAAATTAAAGTGGATAGATCATGGTATTGGCGAACCATGAATGCCAACGTGTAAAAACCCTCACGCAGTGATTCACACAGACCGATCTACAAAGTGGCTGATTTATCTAAGCTTAAACAGATTTGAACACTTTTCTTATTGCCAAATCTCTTATTCCTCCGCCTAATAGGATCGGCAATTCCATGTGTCCACACGATTACCTGTTTGGAATCTGTTAAAAAAACGAAAATTTCCCAAGCTTCAACAAAACACTTGAAATCTTCTTTCATATGTTTTTGGTATAACGGATTAGTTGAGAAACATTCTGCCTTTTTTATCCCCAGTTATTTGACTTGTACTTTTAATTTGTTTTTCCTACTGACAGACAAGTTAGTGGTCAACGATCTGACATGGACTTTCTGTGTGTATTTTTTATATGATTGTCGCACAATTTATCTCGGATATATTTTAGTTTCATGCTATAAGATACATGTATATACATATTTCAAATGTCAATCATTAATAATTTTCTACATTTCTTACAATTTGTTTATCACAAACATCGGCATTATATTAAACATTAATTTGCGATTAAAATGTATAACGTTAATGCAAATAACGGACTTCTGCTCGAACTGTGTTCGTTATGCTCCCCTTATGCCCCCATCACACCAGAGCTACGTTCGTACTACGTTCAAAAATATCACCGAAAATTATAGAAGCCGGATGCGGCCATCGCGTTGTTTGTTTTCTCGCTTTTTTCAACGCGAAATAAACTCGGAAACGAGAAAACGACAAAATGCCATTGTATCGCGAAATAATGGCTATTTTGCGTTTTCTCGTTTCCGCGTTTTTTCGCGTCTGTCAAAGGCAACAAAACAGAATTATTTCGCGATATATTAACTATTTGGCGTTTTCTCGTTTCTGCGTTTCGTTCGCGTTGACAGAGGCCGCATACGGCTTCCATAATTTTCGGGGATTTTTTGCCACGGGGTAGAAGCGTAGCTCTGGTGTAATGGGGGTATTAAGTACGAAAGTAAATGGTAAATTTCACAGTGAATATCATCATTTTCTTTACAATTGTAGATTTATTTCTTAGGTTCATAGACTTCTTATATTTTGTCGTTCTATTTTGCTGTGCTATCGTTAGGGCATTTTAACATTTCAAAATATGTTCAGCGTATGGGCAAATCGTGTAATCTGCTTGATATGACAAACTGCGAGGAAATAGCTAAGTATATGCCGCATTTAAAGTTTCTGTATGTCCATGATTTGTTGTTCGTTAGGGAAGATATGGGTGCGTACCAATAACTGTTCCGTGGCTTCATTCGCCAGTCAATAAAACGTCAGCCTCTAACACATCGTCTATGTATATGTCCAAAAATAAAATGACTGCTATAAAAAAAATGTATCCCTAAATAGTTATCTTTATAACTAATTACATTGATTGTTCGAAAATCTTGTATTTGAAAAAAAGGTTAAAGAGCAGAAGGATTACACTGCCAGTCGGCGATGACTGTCCGTTGTAAATATTTCTCTGACAACTCCGTTTATCTCGTTGATGATGGCTATTGGTTTGAACGCAATTCGTTCGTTTTTGTGGAACAAATATAAGCTGAAAACTGAGGACTATTAGTTTTCTATCAATTGTAGAAAAATTAGAGATACCTCCTAATTCGTTCCTGAAGTGCTACATGTAGTTTGAAGACTGGTCGAAAAAAGGTTGATATCCTATAAAGCAATACATATCATATATATTTTCAAGGTTATTGACCACCATTTCATGAATCGCAGGATTGATTTTAGTCAAAAATGTTATTAAACCTGACGAGGCTGGTCTTTGCGGCAATTGTTTGTAACAGGTTGCTTGAAACGTATTATAAATATATGTTACAATTTGTATACGTTTATTATCTGTCCCAACAGCTAAATATGTAATTGTCATTATTACCTAAAAGCATATACTTGTACCTGGATATGTATTTGTGGATTTCATTGTAATGTATGTATTAAAAGTCCACATGTATTGATTGTGAACTTCTGTTTTAATTGCATAATAATAGTATTGTAAAAATACATGTAGACAATCGCTCTCGCAGAATCTAACCAGCTAAAGCAAGGCTGTCATGTTAATTATGAAAATAATTTAAATTATGTAAAACAACTAATACAGTGTGTTTTGTATAGTAATAAATGCTCCCATACTCTTTAGGTAACTGTTAGATATTATCTCTTCTGCCTCTTTAAATATCATGTGTCTGCATCTTAGTGTTTGTAACTGTAGTGCAGTACTAACTAATATCAGAATATGCGAGTATTTTCATCCTAATTTCTCCATTACCGAGGACCACGTAGATATTTCAGTTAGATCGTGGTCTTTCTTACTAAACGATTATAACGAACCCGACATATGCTTTATTTAGAGAGCTTCTTGTTAGTTTCTTTATCGCGTGTGTTCTCAAGATAATCAGCCAAACCATCACCGTAAGAGGATAAAAAAACCTACAGCATGCCATTTTCTGTGGTTCGTAAGCTAAATGTCTCAACATCATGCTTCTACAGTGTTTATATTAACGTTTTTGTTAAAGTAAATCCATAAACAAAATCATTTTATTCACTTCCCCCATGCCTCACAAAACTTGTTTAATCGCTTAACACTATTTACACTTGACACTATCATACCCTACGTAAAATTCAATACAGAAATGCACACTCTTAGCTAAAAAGGTGTAGAAAGGGTGTAAAATGCTTGTTTACACCCTTTTAACACCCTTTTTACACCCTTAAAGGTATAAAATGCGGATAAAAAGGGTGTAAAGCGGACATATACGTAAAATGACCAACAAATGTGTTGATTTTACACCCAAAAGGGTGTAATTATATTTAAAGGTGTAAAAACGG
>JAVFBY010074232.1:0-12447 GCA_034781015.1 Tonicella lineata
TGTGAGATTTGCCAACAAGACGTCCATTTTTCATCAATTGCAAATGGCCGCCAAAAGTCAGTTGGATTCCACCTTAACGAGTACAAAGAGTCAGTATTACTGACCTCACCTGAGTGAATGACTGGCGTCTGTATCCCATCTAATTCTTCCGCCCTTCTCCCTGTGAGCTGGAAGTCGATGGTCTTTGACGTTATCAGCCTTGGTTTGACCAGTTCGGTCGAACTAAAAAAGACCGTTTCTGACATAGTTACCACGGTTACGATTTTGTTCCCGATATTGTAGGCTTTAACCGGCACGGTTTGGTTCGGTAATGTCTTTAAGACGCTTTGGTAGATCATCTCCGAATTATAAAGAGGAGAGGGTGTTATGAGTACACATAGACTAGTAATGCTTATTGTTAGGAGTGCTTGTTTGATATTAGTCTCTATGTAAGGCAGCATCAATATCTAGTAACACAGCTAAGCGTGGCATTCGTGTAAACCCGTGTCAAATTCAGTGCCATGCTTCTATTCATTTCTTCTGTTTCAATCTCAGAGGGTATAAAAGCTTGTAACTCGTCAATATACGGGTTAGACCTTGAAAAACAGTTCTTGGTGGTTATACTAATAGATTTTGCTGCTTTAGGCAGTGGTTGCGGTGTGTCACGCCTATTTGATATTAGCTCTAAGTGAAACTATAATTTTGCTGTCAAAGACAGTGTTCTAGAATAAACCAAATAAAGTTTATAAGCGCGAGTTGGCCGGGCTAACAGCCCATAAACCAATATGTAGATAATGTAAATAATTAGTTGTTAATAATCATGCTTAATTGCTCTTTAGTTTATTAGCCACGATCAGTGGGATTTTGTTTTGGTTTCCTGCACTTGGGATTTACGTGGAAGGTTAGGGCGAAGAACGCCCAAGATTCGAACCAGACACCGGAACAAATATGGGCTTGTCCGGGGAATTGAATTTAAATTTACTTTGTTATTGCAACATAAACTATAATTAAACCAATCAATTGTTAAACATGATATATATATTTGATTTAACAAGCCTTAATAATTATGGCGAGTTTTGATCCTGAGCAATTTTTTGAACAGAAAAACCTTACAGCTGAACATGTTCAGAAACTTTTAAAAAATTGAGCTCCGTTCATTGGCAGCGCATATCGACTTGGACGTTTCGGCGTATAAACAAAAACCCGAACTTGTCGCCGCTGTCGTTGGTGGTTTACATTTAACAGAAATTGTGACACAGATAGATACAGACATGAATAGAGTAGAATGGGAAAAAGAGAGATATAGATTAGAAAGGGAAGAAAGAGAGAAAGAACGAGAACACGAACTTATAAAGTTACGGCTAGAACAAGAGATGAAGCTTAAAGAGCTAGATATCAAATCACGCACTAAACAGTTCTCGAAGACAGATAGTTTTGACTTGGCAAAAAATATTAAGTTAGTTCCCAAATTTAATGAGCAGGATGTGGACACATTTTTCATAGCTTTTGAAAAAATAGCACGAAGTCTTGAATGGCCAGTTACTTATTGGTCGCTGTTATTACAACCTGTTATGGTAGGTAGGGCTCAAGAAATTATTAATCATCTTGATGAACACCAATCTGCGGATTATAAGCAAGTTAAGGCCGCCGTGCTTGCCGCTTATGAGCTTGTACCAGAAGCTTACAGACAAAACTTTAGAGGTTTAAGCAGGCAATCTGGGGAAACGTTCTCCGAATTAGCTCGCAAAAAAGAGTTAATGTTTAGTCGTTGGTGTAGGTCAACTGATGTTGAAAACAATTTCCATAAGCTTAAAGAATTAGTTCTATTGGAAGAATTTAAAAGCTGTGTTTCACTCCCCATTAGAACGCATATGGAGGAACAAAATGTTTCCGACCTTAAAACAGCAGCCACAATGGCAGATGCTTATGAACTGACACATAAGAGAGATTTCTCTAAAGCAAAGACACCATTTAACAAAACGGATGTCACCAGTTCATTCCGCTCTACTTCCACAATTGATAAAACCCCAAAATCTGTAACAAAGCCTCAAGTTATTCGTGATAAAACCAACTACAGACTACCCTCTGGGCCAGAGTGTTATTATTGTCATTCTTTTGGACATGTAAAATCTGAATGTGAAAAGTTGAAAGCTAGAAATAAACAAGGAACAGTGGCTTTAACCATTGACAAGCGCTCGTACAGCACTGAAGGGCCAACGGTAATTACAGATGGATTAGTCAAACCTTTCACATCAACTGAAGATGGTTATAAAAGTTTTATGTCAAAGGGTGTTATTTCGCTCGAAAATTCGCCTAATGGTAAGGGGCTTCCGGTTAACATTCTTAGAGACACTGGAGCTTCAGTGTCATTAGTTAGGAAAGGACTTATCCCTTTCAACAACGTAACCTCTAAAAGCTGCTTTGCCCTTGTGCAAGGTGTAGATGGAAATCATACACCTGTTCCGATGCACCGCATTAACTTGAAATCTGATTTTGTAAATGGCGTTGTTACAGTTGGTGTCATTCAGCAAATTCCAATTGAAGGGGTTGACTTCCTGCTTGGGAACGATTTAGCAGGGGACAAAGTATGTGTCACTCCAATAGTCACTAATTTTCCTTGTGATTCAGATTCTGATACAAATGCAGCAGTTTATCCAAACTGTGCAGTGACTAGATCTCAAACTCGTACTGCAGAACAATTGGACGCAGAAAGTACTTCGCTGAACGATGGTACTGGAGTTTGGCTTTCAGAAACATTTTTCAAAGATCTCTGTAATGTTTCTGATACTAAGACTGAAGACTCCGATTATAGCAAGCAGTCACTCATTTCAAAACAACAAAGCGACCCAGATCTTAAGAAAATAATTGACACGGCTCTTTCTGAAAATGATTCAGCAGAGGTCCCTGTCTGCTATTATATGAAATCGGGTGTTCTTATGAGAAAGTGGAGGCCACTTCACTCACCCACTGAAGAATGGCACACAATCCATCAAGTAATAGTACCTCCTTGTTACAGAAATGATCTTCTCAAGTTAGCACACGAAGTGCCCACGGCTGGTCACTTAGGTATTAACAAAACTGAGACTAAGCTTACTCAGCATTTTTATTGGCCAAAGATACATAGAGATGTGGTTCAATTTTGTAAAACTTGTCACACCTGTCAACTCGTAGGGAAACCCAACCAGACCATCAAACCTGCTCCTTTAATACCAATACCAGTATTTACAGAACCGTTTTCACGTGTTCTTGTTGATTGTGTAGGTCCTTTGCCAAGGACAAAGAGTGGATATCGGTATTTGTTAACCATTATGGACACATCTACTCGTTTTCCAGAGGCCATACCGCTTAAAAGTATAACGTCACGTTCTGTGATAGACGCACTGTTACATTTTTTCACTACGTATGGACTTCCTAAGGAGATACAATCTGATCAGGGATCAAACTTTATGTCTGGTGTTTTTCAAGAGGTAATGGTAGAGTTGGGTATAAGTCAATTTAAATCGTCCGCATATCATCCTCAATCTCAGGGTGCTTTAGAACGGTACCACCAGACGTTGAAAACCATGATTAAAGCGTACTGTTTGGATTATCCTGAAGACTGGGACAAGTCCATTCATTTTCTGTTGTTTGCCAGCCGTGATACTCCAAATGATTCCACGGGATATAGTCCGTTTGAGTTAGTTTTCGGTCACTCTGTAAGGGGTCCATTGAAACTAATAAAAGAGTTGTTTACAACACCACAGCTGGACATAAATCTTCTTGATTACACATCTGATTTCAAAAGTAGGCTGTTTCATGCTTGTGAGTCAGCATCGAGTCATCTGGCGAAGTCTCAACAGAAAATGAAAGCTCATTACGACCAGCGGTCTGAAACTAGAGACTTAAATCCAGGTGATCAAGTCCTTGTTTTGTTACCTGTTCCAGGGGAACCATTAACCGCTAAATTTGTCGGCCCGTATACTGTAAGCAGAAAGGTATCCGAGGTTAATTATATTGTGTCTATGCCAGATCGGAGAAGGTCTGAAAGGCTGTGTCATGTGAATATGCTGAAAAGATACTTCAAGCGAAATGACACTCCGTCTGCTTTTGTGGGTATAACGTCAGAGAAAACCCAGATTGTTAGTACTCCTGTAACCTCATATGATGATTTGCCAGATCTACGTAAGTTTTCAGTTGATTCCAAGGTAACAAACACATTAGCTTTGAGTGACCTGGATACCAAACTGAATCACCTGTTTGATAGCCAAATTAAGGATGTAAAACAACTGTTTCAAGAATACAGTCAGTTATTTAATGACAACTTAGGTTGTACCGGGCTTGCTGTTCATGATGTCGACGTTGGGAGTTCTAACCCAATCAAACAACACCCTTATCGCCTTAACCCTATCAAAATGGAAAAGGTTAAGGAAGAGATTCAATATATGCTTAAACACAACATCATTGAACCAAGTCAGAGTGCTTGGAGTTCTCCAATCGTTTTGCTACCTAAACCTGATGGGTCGGTAAGATTCTGTATTGACTACAGGCGTGTCAACTCAGTCACAAAAACCGATTCGTATCCCATTCCGCGGTTGGAAGATTGCATTGACCGTGTTGGTAGTGCTAAATTTGTAAGTAAATTTGACCTGTTAAAAGGGTTTTGGCAGGTACCTCTTAGCGAGAGGGCGAAAGAGGTTTCTGCATTTGTCACTCCGGAAGGTTTGTACCAATGCACACGTATGCCATTTGGAATGAAAAATTCCCCAGCCACTTTTCAGAGGCTGATGAATAAGGTAACAGCTGGTCTAAAGAATTGTGTTACTTACATTGACGATGTCATAATCTACAGTGACAGCTGGTCTGAACATTTAGTCCACCTTAGAGAGTTTTTTGATAGGTTAACGGAAGCAAACCTTGTGGTCAACTTATCCAAAAGTGAGTTGACATCAGCAACGGTAACTTATTTAGGTTACTGTGTGGGACAAGGTAAAGTCGCTCCCAAGTCCGCAAAAATTCGGGCAATAAAAGAGCTACTTTCGCCAGTAAACAAAAAAGGTGTGCTGCGTGTATTGGGTGTGACGGGCTTTTACCGGCGCTTTGTTCCAAACTATGCCGATGTGGTTAGTCCTTTGACAAATCTTCTAAAGAAAAACATTAAGTTTCATTGGTCAGATGACTGCCAGGCAGCGTTTGACAACATCAAGGCCATCTTGACAAACGAACCTGTCCTGAAAGCTCCAGACTTCCTAAAGCCGTTTAAGTTAGCCACTGATGCAAGTGATGTCGGGGTAGGTGCGATGTTGTTTCAAGACGATGACAGGGGGTTAGCACGCCCAGTTGCATACTATTCTAAGAAACTGGATCGCCACCAAAAGGCCTACTCTACAATAGAGAAAGAAGCATTAGCTGTGGTACTGTCTGTTCAACATTTTGATGTTTACATATCAGGTGGTGAGCAGTTGGATGTATACACAGATCACAATCCTCTTGTCTTCATTGAGAAAATGAAAGAAAAGAACCAGAGGCTACTTCGGTGGAGCTTGACTTTGCAGAGATATAACCTCAAAATTCATCATATCCGAGGTTGTGATAACGTCATAGCTGACTATCTATCTCGGTCTTTGACAGATTCAGACTCTAGAGACTGAGACTTAAAAAGTAAAAGTTTGAAACCCAACCATTTTTGAAAATATATATTTATTTATATATTTTGTCTTGACGGAGGAGGGTGTTAGGAGTGCTTGCCTAATATTGGTCTGTATGTAAGACAGCATCAATATCTAGTAACTCAACTAAGCTTGGCTTTCGTGTAAGCCCGTGTCAAATTCAGTGTCATGCCATGCCGTGTCATCCACTACGAGTTAGATCTTGAAATAAAGTTTTAGTGATTAGACTTATAGATTTTGCTGTTTTAGGCAGTGGTTATGGCGTGTCACGCCTATTTGCTATTAGCTCTAAGTGAAACCATACATTGCTGCTAAAGACAGTGTTCTAGAATAAACTAAATAAAGTTTATACGCGCGAGTTGGCCGGTCTACTTCCTGAGCGGAGTTAGCTCAGGCAGCACTTTTGACTAGAGCATCAAGACACTTCCGCCTAACCACTTACATATATGCAACAGTAAGTTAAAGGAACACAACAGAAACCTGAAGCATTATGGTATATTTTGTCAAAAAATAAAATAGAATGTCAATCTAAGGCTAACCTCAATTGCAATTGATCATAGTTAGGATTTTAAACAAGAAGGAATGCTTTTCAGAGACCTGCGGCGACTATTAGTATAACTGCTATCTGTTAACATTAACATTGACCCCCCTCCCCCCTTAACCCCCACACACACACCATAACGCGATGTTCTCATAGACCTGCTTAGCTTCGCCGCCGGTAAAAATTGAATTTAACGCTGTACCGGGCCTGAGTTTTTGACAAGAATGATCGTTCGGATAGGCAAAGGCTAAATAATTATTTTTCACGTGAGCGATTGGCGTTCCCATATGGCAAAAATCTGTCCGTCAGTTTTGTTTTGGTCTGTACTTACCGTCAGATGGTCGTCACATAGTAAGAAAATTAGTTTGACTTTGGCACAAAATAATTACTCTCAAAGTTAAACTCGGCAACTGTCAGTTCTCGTTTAAATAGCGGATATTAAATATGGAGGCTGAAGACAGTGTTCTGCTCGCTGATAGGTCAATCAAAGCAGTTCTGGGTCAAATTGCCTAATGAAAAGGCCTAATAGATTTCACAAATTGCACTGCACACAGAAGCTAATCCTATTCCGTTCTAATAGTATCTCTGCCATCGGTAAAATTTGTAAAGTATGTGTTTTGCTGTATCTGGATAAGACGCCTATAAGTGATATTTCAAAATGAAATGCAAAGAATGGCATAAATTAAAATTTCATATTCTAAACAAAAGTTTACCGTATTGAGAATCCCTCATTCTAGGTATAATAACTTGTCCTTGGTATATACCTCATTTCAGGTATTGTGCCGAACATGAGTAAGTGAACTAGATTTAATAAAGTGCAAGTTTAATTTTCAGACAATGCAGCTCTACCAATTCAGCAAAATGCCATGTCAAAAAAAAATTGCAGTGGCTGAATGATTTTTCCCTCGGCAAAAATGTGTCCACATGAATTCAGTTTTCCAGCAAAACTGCTTTACAGCTTTGTAACTTACAGATAATTAAATTTCACGCAGTTTAGTGTAAACTAAGCCGGAATTCGTGGGAATTACACAAAGTAATAAACAAACGATTGATAAGCAAACATCTATCAGGCATTGTCATTTAAGGCGAGCTGTCTGGGTTAAAGCATAGAACAGCTCGCCTCAATGAGAATGTTTGATATTGCTTTGTATTCCATCATGTGTTGTCAACAGGCATGACAGGTCAAAACAAAAGGTTCAGGGGTCAAGCAATGAAACCGCGTGCAGCATGAACTCGTGTACAAAATAGGTAATTTATTTTACTGAATTGTATTCGTGAAAATGCATTTTTAAATATTTTTGTTTGGTAGTATGGAGACTTACTGGTATCTGTTAATACGCCGGCATACTTTTAAAAAATACAGATCAACTAATGTTCATGAAAGAGTTAGCAGAGATGGCACGAGAAGCAATACATGTTTTATACGATGGAAATTTTCAGGTACCAGTGCGAAATGGTGATTGATCAAATGATTGAGAAATGTCTCAGTCTGCATATGATGGACGTAAAATCTATTTTCAAGCGTTATCTATGTTGGGGGAGTTTCAGGTTGGTTATGGAAATGTTGACACCTAAATTTCAGGGGAAAATGTATGTTTACTGGTTGAAAAAAAGGGGTTGCGAGAACCCTGAATATTGCTGTCAAGCCGGTAACACACATGAGCTGACAGCTGAACTATCAGTCTCAAGTAACTAAACACTTGACGTGCGCTGCGAAGTTTTTGGTCTCAAGTAAGTTTTGGATTTAACATCTGTCTTGTTTGATAGTTCTGGCCTCGCTAATACAAAAACGGTTGTAAGCCAACAACTCTTTATACTAAGGCAACGATCATTTGAGGTCGGTAGCTCAGCTACTGGGCCTGGCTCTTGTGTACCACGGTTTTAAGCGATAAAAATTACACTTACAATATTCTCCATCTTTACTTTAAGGATGGCCACTCTTTAATCAGAGCCCTAACATGGGGGTTTTCAGTATAACAAACCGTCTTCCGGGACACTAGGGCTGTCAACTTGTCATCAAGGACTGTTTTTTTTGGCTTATCATTATGTGTGCTCTATTTCACTTGAAGATATCAATAAGCTTACCTGTTAAACAGAAAGAAAACTAATATAAATATTTTTTCTAAAATCCTGCAAATAAGTGAGTTGGCGTTTTTTGTTTTACTTTTGCATACTTTCAAAAATCTGTTAGCTATTTAATGGGATAGCATTTTACAGGTAAGAAACTAGAGGAAACCAGTCAATCCATTCTGCTAGGTCTACTATTAATAGTGATAATTTTATAAGATGGACAGACACACATTTTCGGCATTTTATACATTGCTTATGCAGTTCAGACATAATTTGAAGTATTGAGGCTTACAGTGTATGATCGGTTTGTTGGAGGTTCTAGTATAAACATATTGTTGGCGTTTAAATGAGCTGTAAGTTGTGTTATTTCGTCTCGTTTCAGTAGCCGACCGCCATTTTGGAGTTTCAAATCGAGACTGTCAGCTTTTAGTCGTTAAGTCTGTTTATGGTGATTTTTAGATTTTAATTTTTTTAACTGTAGATTCAACAATATCAACATTTAAAACAATGCTGTGCTGTTATTCAAATAACTTAAGGGAAAACAATAATTTAATTTGTAAAAGAACTTTCAGTCTTTTACTTTTTATTTTGAGAGTAGGCCTATCATCACGACTCGTATACTCGTTGAGAACGATTAGATAAAATATGCTATTATTCTAACAAAATATTGGTATCTAATTAAAACTTACCTCAGTCATGTTCTCCTGTCACCATTAACTGTCGCCGAAAATGCATCCAGTGGCATCTTTTTGTCTTAAATCTTTGATGTTTTTAATTGGGTGACGAAAAATGAAGCTTTAACAATACTTATGCTAGCGGTTGATTTAAATATACACGGTAGGTCTACATATATTTTTTATAAATGCAGAGAAAGAAGTTTACGGGTTCAAATTCATAACCGATTTTTAAAACGACTTATATTTCCAGGCAGGCCTCTCCACGAGTAAATCAAAGGCGAGTGTTTCGTCACTCTCCCGAGATCAAATTCAGGCGAGTGAGCCCATTAATTTATATTAAAGCAAAAGGTAGATCTGGAGATAGCCAGTCACTCGCCATTTCCGGATTTCAGGCAAGCATGGACGAGAGGCGAGTGATCTCTCGCCTCTCGTGGGGAGGCCTGCCAGGCAAATTGTTGAATGACGACAACAAAAACACGCCACAACAGGCGCGTTCACATCATTCAACACAACATAGGTCTCGACGAGCAAAGTCGTTTTAAAAAAACGGTTATGGATTTGAACCCGCAATCAAACGCAGAACAGTCATCACGTGACCAGTCCAGAACACTTCGAAGAAACCAATCGAACAGACCCTCTGTCAACTCTTCAAAAGTTACCCATGATTTTTGTAAAACAAGCTTATTTCCACAATAGACAATGTTTTAAAACTATTTAATCAGTTGTTCAAATGATATAGCATTGTTATGAGATAACATTTTCTTTAAACGGTATAAAATTCAAACAAAAAGTTAATTTCTACATGCAAACAATTAAGTTTAGCAGGAACGTTTCCTGTTTTTCTTTAATTCGGTAAAATATTAATTCGCCGTCATAGGCATCTATCTCAACGTTTATCAAATATATAACACATCAAAGTTATAAACCTGAATAAAGTTATTTATCATAGCCAATTGTGATTAAAGTTTTACTGACCAATACCGACTTTAATGCTCATATATATTAATTTTATTGCATTATATCATAACCGAGGTGTGATTGTTACAATATAAATATACCTGTCCTAATTCATCCCTTAAATTACTATTATTGAATTCATTTGAAATGTAAAGTTTTTAAATGAAATGTGATACATTTATTTCTTACTTCTGATATACATAATTTTATCAGACTTAATACTTTATTAAAATAGTAAAAAAGTAAATAAGTAGAGTGTCAACAGAAGCTTTTGACCAAGAAAAACTGGAAATCCTACTCAAATAAATACATAAATTTTTACCAAGGAAAACTTGATCAAAATGTAACTATGTACCTTGACCTTTCTAATCCTACTTGTGACCAAGAAAAACTTGGTTGAGAATTTTACCAAGATTTATTTAGTCGAGGTATGATTTTGACCAAGAAAGCTCTCTAAATCCTACTTATCCCACTGATCAAGTTTACATCGACCAAGTTAAAGTTGGTAAAAAAAGTGATCAAGTTTTTTCGGTCGCGTATGATTCCGACCAAGAAAAACTTGGTCGCTATTCTTATCCTACTGTACCCAGTGACCAAGATAAACTTGGTAAAAAAAGTGACCAAGTTTTTTGGGGTAGGGTATGATTCCGACCAAGAAAAACTTGGTTGCTCTTCTAATCCTACTGTACCCAGCGACCAAGTTTAACTTGGTAAAAAAGTTATCAATTTTTTGGGGGTCGAGATATGATTTTGACCAAGAAAAACTTCGTCAAAGCTGATGGCAGACCAAGTTCTTTTTTGCTCGTGCTTTCTAACTTCTGAATTATTCATGAATCGAAGGTTAAGATCCAGGCTTGACTTGTTACATCAAAATCTCTATAAGAAGTTTGTAAAGAAACAATGTAACATGAAAGTTAATACAGCTAGGAAGTAATTCTATGTAACAATGTAGTACAAAGGGAAATTATACATTGACAATTGCATTGTCACCTTAGATTTTTCTTATTTCAGGATCAATATTGGCTGTTAATTTTGCGTTATTGAAGAAACACATGTCAAGAAGAAAAGGTGAAAAGGTTTTCGTTAATCCCTCAATCCCAGCTTTGTACGTTAACTGATACTTTAAATGAAACAAATAAAATGAAAACTATTTTCATATTTCATTGTTGTTTTGTTTTATAAACTTTCACTTAAACTTCAAAGTTTGTGAAAAAAGAAAAGTTTCTAATTTTTACTTCCCGTCAGATAAATCGATAACTATGATTCAGAAATAATGCACAAATATCGAATTTAGGGCTACCGTGTCAGTGTAAATAGCACATTATTTTATGTAGCTAGACCTTGTTGAAAAGAGGTTATCACAACTTATCAGCCTATATACAGGCTATAGCAACCATCCATTTTTTTCATAAATACAAAGGTATATATATTTATCCCGTTTTTGTTCTTACATATCTATATACAGTTTCTTCTTTAGTCGATTTGCCATATCTCCTAACCATCGCAACAAAAAAGACATCCTATCCACATAGATTTCTAACACGATAACATATTAAACCTGTACCATTTTAACAGCCTTCATGAGATTGCCTGTGATATACCTTGTGTTATTTAATGCTTACTTTTTTTTTCAAATTTTGGAGTGTTCCAAACCTGTTCGAAAGACGTGAAATAATGCTCTGTCTGACGTTCATGTGCCGTGCGACTTCCGACTGCGATTCACATAACTGGAAGCGGCCAATCGCAATGTTTCGATTCGCAAGATTAAGTCTCGGCATGTTGTAACTCGTGCAATATGATTAAAATCAGATCTACTTAAGCTCCCCGCTATTATATTGTCGCGATGTAGATCTGAACACAAACACTCCAAATGATGTCGATTGGTTGACTAATCATAGGGCTGCTTACCAATTCAAGGTTGGTTAGTTGGGGATTCGCCTGGGACTGCCCTAGCTTACAAGCATCTATGTTAACCACAGCTTTCTGTCATCTGGTTTTTCATTGATGAGTTTAAACGGTAACCTTTCTTGAACCCCGCACTAGTTGAATTCATTGAACACCGTTTGCTATGGTATGTGCTCGGATCTACATTGCGACAATACAATACCGGGGAGCCAATATAGATATGATTTCAAAAGAGGGAAATTGGAAAGCCACATCATTGCCAGAATTGCAGCATTAAATACCCATCACAACCCCAATATTTCCCCAAGTTTCATATTCATTCGTCAAAATCTGAATATTTCATGTTGCTTAACACGAAATTTCACAGAAATGCGCCACAACATGTGCTTTTTTTCTGTGAAGTTAGCCATGTTGTCCCATTCCAGAAGCATTAAGAAACATAATCATCCATGGCTATTGTACACGATAAACGATATTGTTTAAAAACTCAACACTTTCCTGTAACATTTGACCTATGCGTTTTTTTTTTGACAGAGTAATATAAGTAAGAAGAACACCAGAACACAAAACATGAAATAAACGAGTCACAAAAAACATATTAACATCTTTGATTGGCATTTAGAAGCTGGATGTTGATAATAAACACGAACACTCTATGGATATTCAACTTCTT
>JAVFBY010074343.1:0-12447 GCA_034781015.1 Tonicella lineata
AATCAGTCAATAAAAATAACTAAGCTTATACATAATCTGAAGAAAAAAAATTAAAGCCTAATAAATATTAGCCCTCAAAGTATAGGCCTAAGTTCAATTTATTGTTTTATTTGTTTGACTACATGTATGTACCGGTACTTATAAATCTAAAACAGTAGGCCTACCGGTATAACAATTGTGTTTTCAGGATTTTGTAGGAGATACTTTTAACTTCTATCATTAAAATATATTTGGCACAAGAAAAACAAACTGGGTTAGTTTATTGTATTAATAATGCGTGAGCTAGTTTCATGTCTGATTTCACCCTAGTATTTTTAGGTCAAGTTTATTGAATTCACACAACATGCATTCTTAGAAGTTTATGAATAAATGTATTTTCTGCACTTTTTTTCAAACATTAATACATTGATTATTGTGGTAATTATAGACCAATTGACTTGCTCATGATTGACTTGTAATAACAAAATGCCTACAAAATGTCTAGCCAGTTCCGCAATGGAGGAGACAGAGAAGTAATTTCAGGTAAACTAATGACACAAAGAAAGGAGAAAAAATTTATTACTGTCGTCAAACTTGTCTCTAGCAATTAACCAGTCCACGATATTGGATTAAGAATAACAGCTGTAATGAGTTATATTAAAACATCATACAGGCTTTTTCTCTTTCATTTAATATACAAGCTATTATTGTGCCTAATTTAATGGGCATATATATTATACATGTATATATATATTACTCAGTATAATATAGTCAGGCCTGTCGTGCTGTTATGGTGAACGGTCAAACGCGTTCGCCTGGTGCTCGCCCAAACCAAAATTTAGAAAACCTGAAACAGGTTACGCAAAATCACCCCAAACATACACATTTATGTTAAGGCAACCCATTTCAGGTTACCGTAGATTTTGGGTAACCCAGAAAGAACAGGTTACCATAAAAAATATTAAAGCACAGGCCTGTATAGTGATCTCTCAAGAACTCTCAAGCTTAGGATTATGGATATAATTTAGCAAATAGCCACTATAGAAAAAGAAAATTTCAGCGTTATATGTTATTTACTTATCATACATTTTTTTAAATCGTAGCGTTATAGCCATTATCATTATGACATAGAAATGTCTTGTCGTCTTGAGACGCCCAAAAAGCTATTAAATTCGAGACTTTCAGGCACCTTGTTTTAATATCTAGGTCAGGAATTTTATATCTGGGTGAGGATAGATAGGAAAAATCTAAAATAAGAAGCCCTCGTCTTGGTTTCTGTGAAAAAGTTAAAATTTGGTGATTCAAGACACTCTTCCTAATTTCTGGCTAACACATGTATAGCCTGTAGCAAAACCATTTAAATATCTACACTTGACCTTTTGGTTTCAGGTTCCTATTACTTTTGCAAAGGTGCTGAAAAATATTGTAAAAGAAAATTAAATTGAAGAATTCTATCTCATAGGATGACATTTTAAAGAATCCTAGGATAAGAGTCTTAGGAGAATTTATTTTTAATAAACAAAAGGGTGGAAGTTGAGATACCGTACATGTACATTTAGTCTGTCATGTTGATGGATTATATTCTCTAACAGTGATATTAATCATAACTGCCAGCTTCTTACTTCCAGCAAAATACTCTCACAGCTTTAGGTGTGAGTTAAACACACCTGAGCTAGGTGACATTAACGAGACAGGTAAAGACTTAAATCAGTGTCTCTAATATTAAGAAACCTTGCACATCAGGTTTTTCTTTCCACTTGCCATGACTGGCTCCTATAAATTTCTACTTATACTAACTTTGCAAAAACATGTCAGTTATTACTGTTTCAATCATTTATTTAGAAAGTGGACACTGTCGGACACTAAAACATGAAGGATTTCAACTTGCATTTTTTTATTATGTTTAACAATGAGGTGACACAGTGACATGATGCATATTTCTGATGCCAATTTTGTATTGCTTTGTATTTGGTACCATGCAAGGCAACGCAGACAGTGCCAGACATTGATATATGAGGCGAGCTGTCCTACATGTATGCTTTGACCCAGACAGCTTGCAAGCGTCAAATATCTTTGTCTGCAACAAGACAAGAATTTTGCACCTAGTACAATGTAACACTTGCGAATTCTACCATTGTTTGATAACTGTGGTTTTGGTTCAAATTTATCTATAATAAACATTCAAGAGATAGGAAAGCTGTGAAAATTGGACACCCAGATGAACCTAGTATAAATAAAGTTTTTATTATTATTATTATTATATTATGACATGTAAATGTCTTGTTGTCTTGAGACACCCGAGAAGCCATTAAATTCGAGACTTTCAGGTACCCTGTTTTAATATTGAATATTTGAATTTTTTTTGTTAACAACAAAAAAACAGTATGTCAAAATCACAAAAAAGACACATACCAAACTGGATTATTTTAAGCTTGTTCGAAATCAGTTTATTTTGTAATGGAAGCAAAAATAACTGTTACCAGCTTCTTATCATTATGGTTATGGATCCTCTAAATAAAATTTGGGTTTCTTTCTCATAAAACAGAAAAATAAACAAGATAAAAATGAGAAATAAACAGGTTTTATTGAATTTATGGCCTATGGGGGTAACTTTCTTTCAGTCTGTTTTCTTTTTTTTAATTCTATGTCCATCTGTGACTATAGTGGTTGCTCTGCCTGCCTGCTGAATAATTCAGCTCATCAAGGAATAATTCTAGTTTTACATGTATTGCCCGGGCGTCCTGGCTTCAGAAATCTGACATTCATCCATTCCTACATTCACCTATCATCATAAAATATCTACTCATAATCTTTTATCAGCAAATCATACAAGATCCTGTCTTCACGGCAGCATTTCCAGACAGTCGTGTTTATTTTCAATATGAACCTCTATTTTGGAGCACAGACAAACTGTCGGGTGACTCCCTATTTCTTCTCGGTTTCCATGATACAGCCGTGATGCTGTGCAGAGACAGTAGTTTCTTGGCGAGACAGGCAATGTTTGAAGAATCATCCAAGTCTGAGCGGCTCGCTGGAGTGGAATGCGGACTGCCACGTAAGACACTGTTTGATCAATCAGGCAGGTTTTCTAAAAAAAAAGCTGACCAGTATCGATTTTCTCCCGGGCTCCTGTCTCTGGCAAGGGGTTAAGGTCTGAGAAGGGCTATATAGAGGGTGTAGGAGAGATAACCACCCTTAAACATTCTCTTGACAAAATCCCATCTTTTGATTGTCTCATGTTTTCTACTTCCGTTCCCTGATGGTTGGCAAAAGCTTACTGGTGCTCTAAAGCCCCATTTCCACCGAATACAACAACCGCAACCGTATCTGCAACCGCATCATTTAACCAGAAGTTGATGGTGCTGGCATGACGTCCGCAGTGACTGTGGGAATGGTACTAGAGAATAAGTAATGTTCTATTTTCTCGACAATTCGGTTACGGTTTTCGTATTCGGTGGAAATCGGTCTTTAGCGCTTAGACATGCAACAGAAATCTTATTTAATGGTGAGTCCTGTTTTTCGTCCTGTCCATGTCCTGTCTCATCTTTTTTTTTTTGCCAGCCAAGTGGTTTCTTTCAACCATCTATTTCAACTGTGTAGAATTTTTTTTCCCCAGTTGAACAGTTTCTTATCCCAAATTTATCACCCTAATTAAAGTGTATTTGATGAAGAGTTTCAGAGGACGATAAACATTTTGAGCTACACATTTCAACAATAATCCAGGTATTCATAACAAATTCACACAAAATACCTATAGTTATTTGGCTGGATTTTTTACGTACATGTATTGTATCATATGAAAGCATTTTTTTTTCTCAATATATTGACATTAATAATTATTTGGGCCTATAATATTTTGGGTGCCATATGTTTTCCTGAACCAAATTATCTATAGAAACCCCTCTGGTACTGTGCAGTAAGCTTACATGCACAAGTACATGTTACATGTATATCATGTATATCAATTTACATGTATCCCATTTGATGATGGAATAATAAGCTGAATGATCTGATAAAAAGATACATGAATGTAAACAGTTTAGCCATTTGAGTGTGCACAGCTTGTTCAGTTTAACTGGCCTTTAACTCTAGTGATTATACCATTAATTTTGTAAATTTTTTTTTACAAGAGTCGTACAATAAATTGAATTAATGGATTTATACATTTTGCGATGTAGCTTTTCAAATATCCCTTTAAAAAATTTCATTTTTTGTGTGCAATAATTATAAATGGAACATTTCAGTCTTTTATTTTCTGAAGGTTTTGACAATGTAAATAGTTATTCACCTTCTGTGACCGTACATTGTTCTTGAGTATTGTAAAATGTTAGCAGGTAGGAAGATAGAGCTTCATGATGCCCTGTGCTTGCGGAGCTACATTGTAAGGAGCATCAGGGAGCCATTTTGTTTGCAATGTGGTATTTGTCTTTGCCTCTGAACTTTGTGAATATGACTTCAATGGTGGTTTGCTGAACTTCGCTCCACCCATTGGGCTGGCACGTTTGTCACATAGGTGAAATACCCTGAGCATGGTGATAAACCCAAATCGAACAACAAACAAACAGTTCTAAAATGTTGTACCAATGAACAAAAGCTAACAGTTCTGCACATCTGAGACCCTGCATTGCAATATAATATTATTATTGAGTAGGCCTAACGGAGGATTGAACAAGGCCAGATAAATATTTGTAGTAACCTTGTTCTACATCCTCAGTGGCTCAATTGCTATTTCTGAACACGTATTTGTTTAATATCAAATCAGTTATGGAATCTCAAGAAGACAGAGGAAGGTTAATATTACAAATGTTTCATACTGAGAGCAAACACTGTCCATCAATACAAAGTTGACATTAGCCGTCATATAAATGTCCTGACTCCAAACCACGAAAGGCTTTCAATATTTCTCACAGTTAAATGCCCTGACTCCAAACCACGAAAGACTTTCAATATTTCTCACAGTTGCTGGTTACACCATCCCATACAGCAAACATAAGGTCCTCACGACTCCTCAGTATTGTAATTGTGACTGTTGCTATCTACAATGTAGATATGAGGTAATCCTGTAGTAAATGATCTTAAATATCAATGATGTCAGGCATGCGTCGAAATATTATTTTGAAACGTAAGAGCCAATAGACAAAACTCCTTAAAAATGCTGGTAAAATGCCCTAAAAGGTCAATGTTAAAAGTATCCGATGAAAAGCCAGATAACGGATAAACACAGATACTTGCAGCGCTTATGTTTGCTCGCAAGGGCAGTTTCATGGAAATTCTCAGACAGGCAGTTTCCATTGTTAGGAAGCAGCTCTGTGACTGGTCAACCATTACACACTGTTTGCTGTACCTATCGACAATACAGTGATCTAGTATTTGTTTACATGTAGATCTGATTTAAAATCAGATTGAAGTGTAATGGGCAGCATTTGGATTGTTTGGGAGTGGGGGGACAGGGGGGTGATCAAGTATCACACAACAGACTGCTGGACAGGGGATACTTTCTTTACATGTTTAAAATATTGTGGGCTCCAGAATCTAATAAAAGTTTTGTTAAGTTTCCTTGAGTATGAGCATGTGGCTGGCAGAAGTTTCCTGCTGCGTGAAGAGATGTAATGTAAGCAGCATTGGGAAGCCGTTTTGTTGTGACTGTCCTGTATTTTCGTGCCTGTACTGTTGTTGATGTCAGATCCTGGTGATGTCCGGGATGGTTTCCTCCACCCATTTGACTGGCACCCCGTCCTGTTAGCTCTGAGAGCACAGAGGCATCAAGAAGCTCCCACACACCCACCCGCACAACCCCTTCAACAATTTCATTGGCATCCCGTCATATAGGTAAAAAAACTTGTAGAAGGCGTTATAACATAGCTCAGAGTACCTAGCATCAGGAAGGTCTAACCCAACCATCCTCACAGCCAATAAGAGAATTAAATTCTTGATTTGTTTATCAGTATTCAATGTGCAGTACATGTTGGGAAGGAATGCTCTACAATAGGGTAAACATCTCCTTGACCCGACTTTTCTTTGAAGGGCTGATTTATTCCACCCTCCTCTCCAGGTGTAGGTGTTCAATTGTTTACTGTTGTACTTAAATATGACACTATTTGCTGCAGTACTTTGTTGTCAGATATTGAATTTGTGGTTTTAGCATTTCATTGTTGAATTTGGTAGACAGATTTCAAGTGGCTTTGTTGGACAATGTAACTGAGAGTGGTGCCTAAGTAATCCCTTTTGTTACATGTCTGACAGACCGACCCTAGAACGCCAACTTCCCAGTAGGTCAAAGATATTTTGTGGTTTAGTTTTAAGTGAAAAGTCTTAATGTAGGAAGGTCACTTAAAAAAAATTAAAAAGTCAATCAAACAAATAAACATTAGGCCTAATGTTAATTGTTAAATGTAGATCATGAGAATTAAATGGTTTTGGGCCACCCTTAAAAATACTTCTGTTGGGCGTAACCCGATCTGTTTTCAAAATTACGGTCGGTTGGTAAAAAAAAATGTTCAAAGTCAATAATACTACAGATCAATTTCTCCGATTTTATTTTTATTTCTCCCTCCGTAATATTGCAAAAGGAGAAATTCTGACTGTGAACCACAAAATAGAATCAGTGAAGCCTAAGCAGAGTTTTTGCTGCTTTTAAAAGTAAACCAGCTTTTAAGTGTAGAAAGGTTGCCCAAAGAATCCCACCCAAACAGTCAAATACAACATGTATACATTCGCCCCCTGATTACATCTGGATCATGACCTTCCAATAACTACATGTACCTGGTACTAAAATATATCAGGTACTCTCAGGGGTTTCCTTATCTTTTAGAGTAGGAGGCTACCACTGAAAAGTAGGCGGCTACCATCTGAACAAAGTAACACACAATATGCTGCCACAAAACATACAAAGTGAAAAAGTAGGCAGTGACCCATGCCATTTTTTCCCTGAGTAGACTGCTGCCGGTCGCCGGTAACCGCCTACTAAGGAAACCCATGTACTCTGTATAATTTGGAAGTATATAATTCTTGTTTGGTTAAACAGAATGCCTATTGCCTAGATTTTGGTAAATGGGTTTGGGTCAAAGGTTCCCGTTACCCCTGCCCTGAAATACAAAGATCACTGTTTGCTGGGTTATAAACGGGAAGTTTGTATGTCTGTGTTGATATAGTATTTAAATAGCGCTGTAATAGTTGGGCCTTTTCCCCCCTCACACAACCAGTAGAGCTGGAGACATGTACATATATATGCTGCCCTCCACAGCTACCGGTACTCAATTTATAACCCTGGCAGAGCTTCCCAAAATCTGACCTAACTGGCTTAGCTAACACAGGCTGGAGTAGGCTTGTGGCCATTGGTCTATAAACCTCTCTTTGGGAACAGAGCCTGTCTGAGCTGCCAAGCAAGCTGTTGTTCAATCTTAGCTATTATTGGGTGTAATCCAGCACTCAGAGGCTCAAAACTAGGGGGTATCAATTATCTAAAAAAATTACTACTGGTAGTGGGAATCTTGGATCTGATGAAAAAACAGTGAGTGGTGAAACTGAAAGTAATAACTCACGAGATGTGAAGCTTTGAGTGAGTTACGCTTCCATTATTCACAAGAGCAATATATAATGGTTTTCCCAAAGTCCACTTTGTCTTTTTTCCCAATAAATTCGTAAATACTTTTTCCACATTTTATATGACAATTTCAAATCTAACTGTTCAGGCTAACATAACGTTGTTCGATACTTGATGTCAGGTAAAATGACGTTATTCGAAACATGACGTCAGATGGCATCATGATGTCACATACGTTTAAGAAATTACACAGGTTCATAGACAGCGTTATAACAGAAAAGAAAGCGTATAACGTAAAACAATAGTAGCAAAAGGTCATTGCGCTGAGGAATGTAATAGCAAAAGTGTGCAGTGAAATAAAACTTTTTATGTGTGCAATTATTTTTTACTCGTATAAATAACAAAAAATACTTATTACTATTATACTATACTAGGATATCGCAGGGGTCGAAATATTGCCTGTCTACCTGTCACTGGCAAGTGGAATTCACAGACGATAAATGAAAATAAAACTGTCACATGCAACAACTACAAAAAACAAGTGAATAAATTAACCCCTGGTTTAAATAAGCAAGTCAAACTGGCGACAGGTAAAAAATAATTTTGACCCTTGGCATGTCGTAAAAGAACCCATCCTTAACCAAGTTAACATGTTCATTTTACACAAGATATTTTACTACTTATTGTATGTACATGTACATCGTCCTATGTAACAGGTCTGGTGGTTGTATGCCCTGTGTAGACTCCAGGCCAAAGGTAGGGTGTCATACTTGTGGTTGTTTTGTGTTAGGAATTAGGTCAAGCTAACTGAATAAATAAGGGTAAAAAACAGGTAATATATTAGACTAGCCTTCCCTTTCTTCAGCTCTAACCTGTAGGCCTAGCTACTACTTGAGGCGGCCCATTCACTGAAGAGCATCTCTTGTTTTTCAAGTGTATTGTGAGCATGAATCCTGAGTCAGGAATAGCTTTTTATAGGCACAATTTACTTCCAAATCTGACACAAGTGACGGCTCACATAAATTTCAATCTAATTCACTTCAGTTTATTTTTTCTCAGCAGCCTGTGGTGTGTACTATGCTGTCATTCTCTTAAAGTTAATGTGTTTTTAAGGAATTACGAAACCTCTGTATACATATTTGTATGTTTGAATTAGTCTTTTTAAGGAATCTAATTCAAGCATACAAAAATATACACACTGACAGAGGTTTCTGGCACTCAGGTACAGTTGAACTGAAAAAAGTTGCATGCTGGACACATGTGATGTTGTAAGGGCAGGCTGCCATTTTGTGTTTTGCATCAGTCAGTGGCTGGAGTGAGCCCGAATGCCCTACATTTTGTTCATCACAGAGCTCCCTGAACTTTTAGCTGTGAAAAAAAGAGAAGAGAAAATATAATATTGCATGATCTAGTAGATGTAGTGCTTTACTTCCGAACAAATATGGAAGCGTTCAAGTGACCACATAAAAACATACTGATATGTACAGCTCGATATTGTATGTAGGGCTTTAATTAGTGTTCACTGTACATGTATAAAGAATATACCTTACGAAACAAGAATATGGTAGCCTAGCTGTAATTACATGTACTAATAGATTAGATAAAAACTGCTTTGCTTTAGAATAAGTTAAGTATTGAAGTGCTCTTTGATGTACGGTACTATGAGTATGAGCCCCATGCTCACAGCCTGCTGCGTGCATCTATTAAAATGACCTGGAATTTAACATTGTACAGTACATGTACACTTTACATGCGATAAAAGTTTACATTTAGACCTTTGAATTGTTCATTGTTTATTGTACATTACTAAAACAAGTCTTTCTGACTTTCATATACAGATACTTGTATGTAGGCCTACTGTTATGTTGATGACCATCCCAAGAAGGTGGGCTATATAATAGTATTGCTTTATAGAGTAATTAGTATTACCGCCTTACTCAGTAACTAACTGTCTTCTTTCCTTTAAGGATTTTTAACTCGCCCAAAATAGTGTATTTTTGCATAATTATAGAATTACATTCGTTTTTTCTGAAGAAGCAGAAATTAGAAGCTTTTTTGTTAGTTGCACCCCTAACTTTCTTGGCTAAGAACATAACTATGCAGAAGTTGAGAAGTAACTAAATGTACATGTATGTGTATTCAATTTTAATATACTTCCAGAAAATTCAAATGAAGAGAGACAACTCCCGTATAAGAGAGCTTTAATTGACATTCTTACCTTATCATAAAGAAGGCTTGTGAGTTTGATAGGCGATTCCGCTATTATTCTCACAAATAATTGGTGTCTAATTATCTTAGCGATGTTCTTCGGTCACCAAAATAACATCCACCGAAACGTGATACAGCAGTTTTTGGGGGTGGTCAATTTTGTAGTTACGTAATAAACCTGTGCAAGATATTTAATTATATGCCTACCAAAATGTCCATCCACTAATATTGGTTAAGTTATAAAGAGATAAACGACGGTTAAGCTTATAATCTAGTCCAAATTTGATTTATTTCTTTCAAAGTAAATATTCAAACCTTAGGACTTGCACCAGCCTCTTCTTGTGCAAACTGCTGCAGCGCATTAACACAAAAAAATACATTGAATTTTTGTGAGAGTTTACACTGTTTCCCAGCTTGCAGCATGTCTTTAATTAGCTTGTCTTATTTAATTAGGCTTAAAAAAGTAACCCCAAGCAGAAATTCTGTGGGACTATAAATCTAACATCTGGGGTGACATGTGTGTTGTGCTAAAAAGAAGGTGCGTCTTGATGTACATGTGTAGACATTGTTACCGTAATTTTAGAATATTAGCATAACAACTTTGCAATGCAAGGCATACCCTGTGTCCTACAGCAAAGGTGAATCCTGTGGCTGCAGTCTTTAAGGTGTATGTAAATGTATTATTAATACATGCCTCAAACCCTTGACATTTGTGCTGTGTGTATTTATGAACTTGCTTTTTTAGAAAACCATAGTACAGAGGTTTCCTAATCTTTTAGAGAACAAATGTAGGAGGCTACCACTGAAAAGTAGGCGGCTGCCATCATTATAAGTACCCGGTAACACACAATATATATGCTGCCACATAACAATCAAAGTAAAAAAATAGGCAGGACCCAAGCCATTTTTCCCCTGAGTAGACTGCTGCAGGTCGCCGGTAACCACCTACATGTACTAAGGAAACTCCTGCAGTAAAATAAAAAATTCCGGCTCCGTTATCAATTTATGACTTCAGGTATATAGTGCTAAATTTTTACCAGCAGGAACCAAATCTAGATATTAGTCTTGACTCTTTTCATAGTTCAACAGGGGTGGTCTGTCATTTCATCCTATGGGAGTTAATGAGTTTGTGTTAGACTCTAATAGAATTATTCCTGTGTACATGTAGTTACTGCTTACTGAGAGATTCACTTTTTCTTCTTTCGCTTTACTTTATTAATTCCTTCCTACATGATGGGTGGGAGTTTTTGTGGTTTGTTTCTAATTATAGCTGACTATTTACTTGAAATTTCTGTATCTGAGGCAATGAACCTTTCTAAATCAGTTACATTCTAGCATTCTGGAGCAGTCCTCTCACTCCGGGTACAAATGTATTGAAGTCAGCTAATAGGGGACTCGTAAATGCAGGAAAGGGAGATAATATTGGACCCTGAAGTCACGTAATGCATTCGAAAGTGACGCAATTTTATAATGTCACAGAGGTTTTGCCTCTGTGATGTCATTTATATGAGTCACATTTGAATGCATTTCACGGTGTCAGGGTCCAAACTTATCTCCCTTTGCAGCATTTACGAGTCCCCCATTTTACATCTGATTGGTAACTTTTAATTTGTTTCTGTGTTATATGGAGTCTCGCGTTACTTATCTCATACAGCCAGCCAATGTAGTATACATCTTTGACCTTGCATGGTGTTTTACCAAGAAGAAATGATAATAAAGCCAATCATGCACTTTAAGTGTTTTAAGTTGATGGTAAATGCTGGGAAACAGACTTTCAGTTGTATGTAAAAGTTTATTGTGTCCTGATAATAGGAAACATAATTTCGGTACGTTTTTTTGTTTTCAAGGTACCAACACGCTACCGGAAGCTATAATATTTGTGAAATGTACTCCGGCAAGGGATATAACAATCTGTCCTGAGTATGGCATTAAACTCCAAACAAACAAAAAACTGTAGGCCTACATATGTACCTGCATTGAATTTGTATAAGGTTTTACAAGAGCTTTTTGATATACCTGTACGGCAAGTAAATCCAATTTTAGTAAAGTCTTTAGGGGTTCATAGAAGTCCAAATATTTTTTTTTACCGAAAATAATTTTTTTTTAGTGTCAAATTCAAATTTTTCCATTTTATTGCTACTATTTATTTTTATCATACTTAATTATTAAAATCGGAGTCTGAAGTGAGTTTATTCTAAAGACCAACCCAATTGATGAATCTACTGGGGAACTTCAGAGCTAAAATGTATGGTCTAATTTTGAAATCCCCCAAAATATCTTTCTTTTTGTACTTACAAAATTGCATATTTTCCTTTTCCTGTACACATGTATACATGCGCCTTATTTTTACAAAACCTTTAATCATACACAAATACAACACTTAAAAGTTCCTATCTTACAGTTTGTTTTACAGCTTCCTTCAGTTTTCTATTTTAAATCAAGGCTCCCGTTTTGGTGTTATCACTAATCCAGGACTCAAATTAGGGTCATTCATGAATCTGGCTGCTTGTTTTCCTTTATAAACACATAGTTTTCTGGGTTAATAGCTGCCCATGACGCCTTCAATCAGCGCCAGGGCCTGGGGTGCTTTATTACAGGGTAGAGAAGGATGTCACCCAGGGTTGATTTACAAACTTGTCAGCCTGCCAGAATGAAGGAAGGCTGGGGGGGCCTCAGCAGGGTGGAGTTCCATCCTTAACTGTTAACGGACACACTGC